>JBBBDQ010000511.1:3605000-3735000 GCA_037127315.1 Ascarosepion bandense
AATCTTTTCCACTTGATCTTATTATTTTTTAAAAAACAGGGTTTGATCCTGTCCAGTTAAAAACTGAGTCATCACTTTCTGCGGTAGCAAAGGTTTATTTTATTTATTTTGTTTTTTCTTTTAACTTGTAAGGGAGGCACTGTGAAATTCTTATATTGGCTTTGAAGACTTCTTCCAACGTATACTAAGTTACAACTTTTTTATATGTGAGTAGATAGACCCCCTTCTAAAGCTCGGTTTACTCTCCTCCGTCTTCTTTTGAACAGAAGTAGAGGTGCATGTGTTTGAAGCTATTATCAACGCCGAGGTGGTTCAATATTTCACAGCTCACAGTATCTTCACTGACAAACAGTACGGTTTCGGCTTCACCAGGTCTACTGCTGATATGCTGACGACCTTTACTGTGTATATATACCAGGCTCTCGACAAGACGGTGAAGCTCAAACTGTTGCCCTTGATATCTCAAAAACGGTTAACAGAGTCTGGCATGCTGGCCTTTTACGGAACCTGCGGAGCTATGGTATAACTAAACAGTTATTTGACGTATTCCAGTCATTCCTCTCTAATCGCACAACAAAGGTAGTATTGAACGGATGCCCCAACCAGATACTATCATACGTACGCGGATGTTCCCCAAGACTGTATTATAGGTCCTACGATTTCCCTGATCTTCATTAACGAACTCCCCGATGTAATCAGATCCCAAGTGGGCACACACGCTGACGACACCACCGTTTACTCTCGCCTCGATGAAAAATCTGCTGAGGTTGTCAAAACGAACGTTGCTGTCGATCATGAAAAGGACCTCCAATCTGTGCTGTAAGAAATTGCATGTGAATTTCAATGCTTCCTATACGACACTGCTATTTGTTAACCATCACGAGACAATCGCTCCTACCTCCAATTAGCATGGATCAGAATAGCGCCCTGAAAGCAAAAGACTGCGCCTCCTCGGGTTAACTCTCTCAGTAGACCTCAAGTGGAATGACAATATCGAATCCATAGCAAAATCCGCTACTAAGAAGTTCGGTTTACTGTGTAGGGCCAGGAATTTTTTTCCCGTCTGAATCCATCCTACACATACATAAATGTACCGTCGGCCCCTGTATTGAATACTGCTGCAACATCTGGTCGGATGCCCCTGCTATTTAATTCGGTATTCTTTAAAAAATCCATCGGAGAATCTGTAATGTGATGGACCCCGACTTGTCACCGACGTAATGTGGCTTCACTATGACTCTTCTACAAATACTTTCGCGGCTTCTGCTCCGATGAACTTAGCTCCCAGGTGACCTCTATGTATGAATTTACTCGAGTTACTAGACTAGCTACTAGCTCCCACCCTTTTACAGTGAAACTAATAAAATGTAAGTGCAACTTTTACTCTTCAGCGTCTTTTCTCGCAATTTCAGTTTGTGGAATTCCCTTTCCGTATACTTACTACCCCGACTGCAATAATATCCAAGCATTTAAACGTAATGTCAATCGTCACCTCCTTTCTCATTGACCAGCATCTTTTTTATCATGCTTTTTCCCCGTCTCTTCCACTCTCATCACACCAGCATTCTCGTTCTTCTCTTACCCACTTCCTGACACTCCCTATATCCTGTTCCTCTTTCTCATCACTTTCCTCTCCTCCTATGTATCAGTGGTGGTGAGGCTGCCTTGCTTGTGGTAAAATGACATAATATATATATATATATATATATATATAGAGAGAGAGAGAGAGAGAGACAGAGAGAGAGAAAGTGAGAGAAAAAGAAAGCAATAAGAGCATTTACCCACTTTCGTTTATTACACATGAAATGAGATCCCTTAGCACTGATCCATAATTTATCTTGACTTTCTGTTATCTTGAAGTGTATTTATTTGCATCTTTAAATAAATAAAAAAAAAACGCAAAACATGACGACAGTATAAATATTTTTTTACAAAATAAAAAAGCCATATATTAGTTTTGATAAAGTTCATCAGAGAACAAAACGTATGCAAGATAAGTTTTTTTCTTTTGTGATTATTCATATTGTTTTTTCATAGACATATATTTATTGATGTCGGATTTTTACCCACACACACAGATATAAACACACAGAAATGTCTAGCGCCAAGTTTTTCCCCCAGCGGATTTACTGATAAAATGTATTTTGGGCAAGTAGATATCTTATCGTAAAGTGCTCGATATCTAGGTGTAAATAGGGAGTCTATCTCTTAAATAGAGCATATTCATGCCGACTTTAAAGTTTCGTGAGAAGACCGTTATGATGTTCTCACACGTCAAGGCTGTTTGTAAACATCCCTCACAAGTCAGAACGTCTTAATGATACCCTCACGAAAAATTAGAAGTCGGCATGAATCTGTTCAATTACAGAGGCAAAGAGCCCTGACGAATGGGAACATCATCACGGCATCCTCAAAAAACATCAAAGTCTGCATAAATTTGCTCTATTAAAAAGACAAAACGTTGTGTGTAAATATATATATAAATATATGTATATCAGTCAACCATCACAGGTAATCTTTCCTGCCTTTCCATAAGCATGAACAAAGCAAGTTTCCCTGAATGCAATATACTGTGCCTCTTCGGCCTTATCCTATCTCGAGACCTCAGGTGGAATCATTACATTGAGTCAATAGCTAAATCCATTACTAGGAAGGTTTAGTCACTGTGACGGGCCAGGAAATTTTTTTCTGCTTGAATGCATCTTGCATATTTACACATCAACCATCCGACCGTGCATAGAATACTGTTGTCATATCTGATCAGGCATCTCTGCTCTTCATCTCAGTGTTTTCAATAAGCTCTAAAGAAGAATCTGTCATATGATAGGCCCCAGCCTTGCAGCTCGACTTCAGTCACTTTCTTACCGACAGGATGGGGCTTTCCTCTGTCTCTTCTGGTTTCTGCTCCGATGAACTTCGGTCACTAGTGCCCTACCACAAGAATTTATTCGTGAAACCAGACTGACACCAAGGTCCCACCCATTTACATTTAGATCAACCAAATGCAGCCGTCAATTCTACTCTACCCGATTCTTTTCTCGCACTTCCCGCCTATGGAATTCTCTTCCGTATACTTGGCTTCTTGGTAGAATGTATATGTAATATCAATTCGCATCTTTATATCCACTTGACTCCAATCCCTTCTACATCACCCCGTGTATATTGTTCTTTCCTTTCTCTCTACCTTCGCAACTGTCTTTACACCTGTGTCCCCATCATTCTTTTGCCCTTTCTCTGAAACCCCCTGTAATTGGTTCGTCTTTCTCTTCACTCTACTTTTGCCTAATCTTTTACTCTTTTATGTGAGCCCCTTGCGCATCAGTGGCGGTTCCGCATTGCTTTGTGCAAAACGATTTTATATATATATATATATATATATATATATATATAATCGATTTTATTTTATTTATATATATATATATATATATATATATATATAAAATCGTTTTGCACAAAAAATAGTAAAAGATTAGGCAAAAGGAGAGTGAAGAGAAAAACGTCTTTCTCTTGCTTTGTGCAAAACGATTTTATATATATATAAAATCGATTTTATATATATATATATATATATATATATATATATATATAATAGTTATGCACAAAGTAAGGCGGAACCGCCACTGATGTGCAAGGGGCTCACATAAAAGAGTAAAAGATTAGGCAAAAGTAGAGTGTACAGAAAGACGAACCAATTACATATATATATATATATATATATATATTTGCTTCTCATTCTAAAGTCTTTAAAATGAAACTGTTCTGTATTTATCTCCTGAGAGAATCCTTTTTGCCTTCTTTTAGCATGGATAATGATAACCTCTGGGCCAGTAGCTCGTTACATCTTGCCAGATTAAATTTTTTGCTGAAGTGAAGTGGAAAGATTATATTGAATCAAATGTGTTTATCAGTCGTGTCAGTCAATTTTTCTCGCTAAAACATTTTATATATTTACAAGTCTACCATTCCTCCATTTTTAGAATATGGCCGCCACATATGGTCTGTTGCTTTTGCCATATTCTTAGAAATTCTTGATAAAATCTAAAGAAGACTCTTCAATGTCATTAGTCGTGACCTGGCATTTTGACTTCAGTCCGTTTGCCACTGTCGTTATGCTGTTTCCCTGTGACTTTTCTATCAATATTTTCATGGCAAATATTCTGATGAATTCAGTGGAAAGAGGACGATCAATAACTGAACACTGATACATAAGAACAAGTCAAGATATCCTGATACATGGACAGTGAGACGATTACAGTCTGCCCTCGTACATTAAATACAGTTTTCTGTTTTAAATTCGCTAATGGTTAACCGGATCAACTGACACCTGAAGAAGAGTACAACGTTGAAAAGTAATAACAATATTTATGAAAACGTTAGTCAGAATAAAAATAATTATAACTCATTAAAAATAATGTTGTTGAACTTTTTCAGTCACTTTCCTACAATGGCTTTTCTATGTTTTTATTATAAACAATTTTCTGATAATTGTTCTCTGTTTTCTTCTTTTCTACCTTGACTTTATTCGTTTAACACTGCTACTAAATTGGCAGCTAACTCTCATGATTTTATAGTTGAAATGTAACCGTAAGTTCTATAGTGAATGTTTCTTCTGTCAAACATTTGATTACTGGTTTCTTGCGTTGCAGTCAACTTTGATTTTCTAAAATTTAAATGCAATGTTAATCGTTATCTTGTCTTCTTAATTCCTGTTCGTTTATTGTTCTCTCTCCTTAATAATGTTTTTCTTTTTCTCATATTCTGCAAACCAAAGTTCTGTCTTTTTGGCTGCTTTTTCTCAATATCTGACGAAGCTTTATTAAAAGTAAGACAACTTAGATTGATAAATGTTTCCTATGTGTTTTTTTTTTCTTCTTATTTGTCTGATTGATCCAAATGTGACCTGCAGTCGATCTCTAATTTAATTGAGACAAACTCTCCAAATTCCAACCCCTAATTGTTTCGATATGGTAACAATTGTATTTTTTTGAGTTTATGTATACAATGATTCCTAACATAATTTAAATTATTAAAATATTTCACTGCCTGACGAGGTACTAATAAGCAGACATCGATACACAACAGCTCTTGTGTTTCAGTAAACAATGTTTTTTATAAACACACTTATAAAACCGCTAGAATTATTATATATATATATATATATTTGAACAAATTCTTTAGAGCGCAAAATTTTATAATAGATAGGAAATAGATTAGTATACCATCAATTTTGATGGTATACTAAAAGCTAAAAAACAACCAGTTTCGCCCAAAGCTTATCGAGGTTTATTTCTGGAATTTTTTAACGGGAACTAAAAGATGAAATGAGAATTGAGGAGGCGAAAAAACAAATTAAAAAAAAAATTAAGGAAAACTAGAGCCCAATCACACTCAGACCCAAAAGGCATTCGTTCAGTTTACAGAGAGAAGGCCTTCGGGATGTGATATATATGAACTACAGCACCTTTAAATGCAACAGTGAGTGGGACTTTGATAGAATAGTAAAGTGATCACCACTCAATCCAACCACACAATTTGTGCTACTACAAACATGCTGTGTTATAATGCTATTCCAAACAAAAATGAATTATTGAATGAAAGAACAGAAAATGATAGGTCCTGACCTTGCAAAAGACCGGTGAGTACAATGTTGAAAAGTAATAGCTAAGTTTAACTATACCAAAAAATATCTTCTAGGTTCATACAACCATGGATGAAAACTTTATTGTAATTTTAAAAATTGCGCGTTCAAAAATTCCCGCTACGTGTACGTTCGAAAAAATCATTGTTACGTGAGCATTTAAAAAAAAAAACCGTAAACGGTAAAATCAGTTATTGCAAATTGCCTGAATACACTACTCATGATAGGAGCCTAGGAAGTGTAATACTTCGTTTACAAATGGAATATATATATATATATATATATATATATATAAACCTATGTCGCTTTATAACTCATTTACAAATGAAGGATATATATATATATATATATATATATATATATATATATATATATATATACTGAGTTATGATAAGGCTTGGTGCAAGGATTGTTATTTTTTCAGCTGTTTACAGATAGAAAAATAGTTTCTCAAGAAGGTATTTTTTGTGGTAAAGTGCTCGATATCGGGGTAGAAATGGGGTTTAATATGATTAATGGAGATAAGTTTTTCATTTTACTTAGCAGAGTCATGCCTCCTTTGAAGTTTAGCTAAGACACTCTTATGATGTCTTCATTGTCAAGGTTAAATTATAAATCTAGATTTCAGAATGAAAATTTTGCCCTGACTAGTGAAAGACATCATAACTGTGTCTTCGGTAAACTTCGAGGTCGGCATGAGTGCTCAGTTAAGTGTGTGGCTGATCAGTTCTTTGAGGACTTCTTCTATGTGCCCTGTCCCTTCAGGACGTAAGCGATCATTGCTCTCCACGTCTCCCTATCCCTTGTGGCTCTTAGTATGTTTGCTCCTGTTACACCTGGCAAACCCCGTTCCGTCAGCCACCTGATCAGGCCCTGCAAATATGTTATCCGCTGCCTTCCTCTGTCTCTTTTTCCTTCTATCTGACGAGTCAGTATCAGGTTCTCCAAGCTCTCCTTCCTTATTGCATGTCCCAGGAACTTCAGTTGTCTCTTCCTGATGCTCAGAATTAATTTCATTTTTGTTGTCATTCTTTCCAACACCTCATCGTTGCTTGCATGCTCAGTCCACGATATCCACATCATCCTTCTGTAGAACCACATTTCCGCTGCTGCTTCAAGTTTTGACCTCATTTTCGATGATTGAGGACAAATGAATTAATTTAGGTATAGAAGCAGAAGAAGAGTTTTGTATGTGAAGAAACTTGCATGGGGATTCTTCTTGACGTATCATTTTAATGTATCTACTTTTAACCTCAATGGCTGTTTCAATACAAGACCATAAATGTTGACATTTCGGAATTTCTGCTAATTATGACTCACTTCAGAGATTTTATAGTGCTATGGGGCATTGATTGACTTCTCACTCCACTACCACCAATCTATAATAGCCAAACTAATTCAGACCTGTAATACGAAGAGGACATGTTTCGTGTGACATAATGATGGAAATTATTAACACATACCGCTGTTATATGGGGTTAGACGCACCCGCTGTTCATCACAGTGCTCTTGACAGGCTCCCAAAGAGAATCAGTAATGTGATAGGTACCGACTTGGCTGCTCGACTCCAGTGAATGTCTCACCGACGGGATGTGGCTTCCCTCTGTCTGTTCTATAAATATTTTCATAGCTTCTGCTTCGACAAACATAAGTCACTGATGCCTCTGCCACAGGTGTTTACTCGTGCAATCAGACTGTCAACTGGGTCCCACCCATTCACAGTTAGATCAACTAAATACGGACGACAATTCTACTCCACCAGCTTCTTTTCTCGCACTTCCCGTCTGTGGAACTGTCTTCCATATTCTTGCTTTCCTGACAGCTATAACCTCCAGGAATTTAAATGCAATGTCAATACCCATCTTTTAACCGCTTGACTAAATCACCATGTCTATCTTTTCCTATCTCTCTACCTTTGCAACTGTCATCATACCTGTACTCCCATTCTTCTCTTGCTCTTTTTTAATTGGTTCGCCTTTCTCTTTCCTCTCTTCCTATCCAATCTTTTTACTCTTATGTAGCCCCCTGCACATCAGTGGTGTTACCGCCTTGCTTGGGGTGAAACGATTAAAAAAACTTATTAGGTTCTCTAGAACTTATAAAATAGTATTAAGCGATGTTGATAGATGTACTTTTTTTAAAATTCTGTATTTAAGCTTTTACAACCCGCTCCAGTATCGCATAATAGTCAGTAGCCGTGGATAGGCATGACATCTTCATCGTTTATTATGGCTACGAGATCAAAGTTTTCGGGAACTTCATGTGCATGAACGTTGAAACGTCTTGGGGTCTCGGCATAAATATCTATGATTTTTTGGGTAGAGATTTTGGTCCGTATCTAAACCTTTATTTATAAGAGAAAAACCAAAGTATTCCAGGTTCTTGGTGTTTCAACTTCCTCGACAAGCATTTTTCGAAAATCAGACGATTATCTTTATTTTTTTTAGACATGACTTTTCAGTATCATATAATATATTGTGTCAATATGTACAATTTCTCAGATAGGGTGCCTTTGAACCAGTAAACCGAAAGCATTTGTCATTTAAATGTAAATCGTCTGCACAACCACACCAACATTGCCTGATGATGAGAATTAATCTCGAAACATAGAAACTTCCATGTAGCAATGTAAAATTGACATAACCATATAATTATATTATATCAAGCTCTATAATACGTATTATATTGAGTACTGTTTATAATAAAATAAATGCCAGAGCACTCAAAATATAAAAAAACCTTGAGTCTTCTTCACTTGGAAGTATATATATATATATATATATATATATATATATATATATATAGTCATCCGGAGACAGATCTGTTTCGTTGTATCACAGTTCATCAGTACAGTGAGACTCCGATTGCTCTTTAACCCAGAATTGAAACCCGACTGAACTGGTGTCACTCGGCGATTCTACCTCAGGGCTATGGGCGCTTGGTAGAAGAAAGCAGAACTTTTAGCGTGCATATTATCATTATACACGCCCAATAGCCAGTGTGATCCAGTTCATTACAGAACAAGCGATGCGTACATGCGGGAGAATATATATATATATATATATATATATATATATATATATATATATATATATCCTATGTACCTTGTCGTTTCCCAAGTGTCTGTGCATGTTTCTTTTCGTATGCGTAGATTTTAGTTTCTGTGTGCGCATATTAGTATTTTTAGCTACTTGTGTCTCTCAGTGTTTATATAAATGCTCATTCTTCTGTGTGTATATGTGTTTCCCTTCTTTTATATATATATATATATATATATATATATATATATATATATATATATATATATATATATAAAAGAATGGAATCAGCCAAAACAAGTTGGATCATCCGGTGAAAAAAGGGATGCAAGTTCAAATCATGCCACAATCTTTATTATCTTGTTTTCTTGAGTACACATGCTAGTAGCCGAAAAACTTCCACATAAAGCATCCGCAATTCAACATGCAAACACTGCAAGATAGAAACAAAAATGCCCACTAGACGTACAAACACATATATATGTTATCAACCATATCCCGCATAGACCAACTAGAATTAGCGTACACAAGCACCTAAGGATTATACACAAGAACGATACCTTACAAGACTAGTACAGGTGTGGTCTACTTAACCAATGAAAAACTAAATACACAAAAATGTAAATACTATTTATAAGGAAAGATATCTATCAAGAAACATACACGTGAATTCTACTTAACCAATAAAAAACATATATTTATCACAAACCTTACCTGACAAATGCCATATTTATGATTTAATCAAGATGAACAGTTAAATATTGAAATCAACGCTGGTCACATTTTTTATAATTGCGTCTACATACAACGCAACGATGAAAATAATATTTAAAAAGAAAGCTACCTATCAAAAATATACACGTCTGTTCTACATAACCCAAAAAAATAAACAACGCAATTTTTTTATTACAAACGTTTCCTGACAAAACAAATACCCTTAAGATCTATTTAAGCAATACAAAACAAACATATATATATATATATATATATATATATATATATATATATATATATATATATATAGAGAGAGAGAGAGAGAGAGAGAGAGAGAGAGAGAGAGAGATGTCGGCGACTCTACTCCCGTGACCCAGGGGTACAGTCGCCGACTGACGCCAAATCGGTCGGGTTTCGAGCCTGGGTTGTGTAGCATCGGAGTCTAACCGTACTGATGAGCTGTGATACGGCGAAACAGATCTTTCTGCGGATGACAATATATATATATTTAGTATACCGAGGCAGCAAGTAATTTTCTAAACATATGCTGTTAAATATAAGAGAAAATGAATGTCTATTATGTTTAATCATGAGCCGTTCTAAACGTCGTATTTTTGCTTTAATTTCAGTTGAAAATAAAGACAAAAATTCTCCAACATTTGGATAATTATTTATTGGTTTAAACTGAAATATTATAAAATCCACCATCACATTTCTGTTATTTTATCAATGTTTTCAACGTTATTGTTTTTGGTTATTCTGTTTTCTCGGTTCAACACTTCCCAACTATATTTATATATGTATATATATATTTATGTATATATATCTATGTATATATATCTATGTATATATATTTATGTATATATAACTATGTATATATATTTATGTATATATATCAATGTATATATATTTATATATATATAATTTAGTATATCGAGGCAGCAAGTAACTTTCTAAGCATATGCTATTAAATATAAGAGACAATGAATGTCTATTATGTTTAATCATGAGCCATTCTAAACGTCGTATTTTTGCTTTAATTTCAGTTAAAAATAAAGACAAAAACTCTCCAACATTTGGATAATTATTTATTGGTTTTCTTCTAAGCTTTCGGCTCACATGAGCCATCTTTAGAGAGGTAGTTTAAACTGAAATATTATAAAATCCACCATCACCGACGATTTTATTTTGTGTTGACATAAAACTCCGCTTGGCAACGACAATAGTTACCAAAAATAATAAACGCAGTTGTTAAGTTTGCGATGCGGTTTTATGACGTCACACCGCGGGATAGCGCGAAATGACAACAAAACCATGTAGTCAAATGCAATGTAATATGTTATTTCCTGTTTTAAAGTTGATTTTATTGAGTGTTGGTTGTTTAGATTTGATGGCCTCCAATATCTGCAGGTTCCTCTTACTGTGTGTATGAGTAAGGATCACCGTATCGTTGACCAAAATCTGTCTGATATTACCTACATGTTTATGTTTTTCAGAGAAATGTTGTTTAATAGTACTATGATAAGAAAGATGACATGTAAGTCTACGGGAGAACGTGGTTGTAGTAAAACCAATATATGTACTAGGTTTTTTATTAGTATCAGAGATGCAATCTCTGAATGGGCATGTAAATTGGTACACTATATTGTTTTTTTGTAGAGAATTTAGTTTAGTGCCTGTTGGGTTATAGACTATGAGGTCAATTGTTTTAAACTTTTTATAATATATAATGAGTTTAATTTGATTATTACTTTCGACTGGTTTAACATTTCTACGTATTTTGTTTTTGAGAGTTTTTTCATCTTGTTTATAATTATTATGTATTTGGTTGCAATAGTATAAGTTAATAGTGTTATGTTTATTTTGATGTAAACTATTATTATTAATATTATCATTATTGTTAGAGCTATTGTCAATTTTGTTGAGATACATTTTAATTTGTTGATTAATATCGGAGTTAGGAAATCCATTATTGACTAATGTTTGCTTAATGTTGTGTAATTCTTTATAAAATATAGATTTGGAAGAAGATATCATTTGTGTGCGTTGAAGTAAGTTTTTTATAACAGCTAACTTATATCGTTGGGAGCATTCACTATTATAATTAAGAAGACACGAATTTATGCTAGTTGGTTTCCTATATAGAGAAAATAGGGGACCTAAAGGTGATCCTATTCTTAGCATGTATCACACAAGTACCCTTTCACGATCCCTTAGGCAATATTTATACACAAATAGATGGTATTACTATAGGATCTCCTTTAGGTCCCCTCTTTTCTAATGATTATATGGCAAATCTAGAAAATAAAATAATTAATGACAACAATAAACCCTCTATATATGTAAGATACATAGATAACATCTTTGTTTTAGCTAAGAATATCGATCAAATTAAATATCTTAAAAACAAATTTGAAAGTCGCTCCGTTCTCAAATTTACATTAGAACTTAATATTAATAACAAACTCCCATTCCTTGATGTACTCATTGATTCTAGCACACATAAATTTACTACTTCTCTATTAACTATTGCCGTTGCCAAGCGGAGTTTTATGTCAACACAAAATAAAATCGTCGGTGATGGTGGATTTTATAATATTTCAGATTAAACAACCTCTCTGAAGATGGCTCATGTGAGCCGAAATCTTAGAAGAAAACCAATAAATAATTATCCAAATGTTGGAGAATTTTTGTCTTTATTTTCAACTGAAATTAAAGCAAAAATACGACGTTTAGAACGGCTCATGATTAAACATAATAGACATTCATTGTCTCTTATATTTAACAGCATATGTTTAGAATGTATATATATATATATATATATATATATATATATATGTCGGCGTCGGCGACTCTACTCACGTGGCCCAGGGGTAGAGTCTCCGACTGACGCCACATTGGTCGGGTTTTGAGCCTGGATTGTGTAGCAATCGGAGTCTAACCGTACTGATGAGCTGTGATACAGCGAAACAGATCTGTCTGCGGATGACAAAATATGTATGACTATTTACGCTCTCACACCCTGATTGAGCACTCTGGAAAATGGTAGACTTTGTTTGAAAAAACTATAGCTACTCTAGCATCTACGAATCGTTCATTCAGTAAGGAGTTAGAATACTCTAAGCTACGGGAGTATGTTTGCATGGTATGTCACACGCTAAAAGTCTGCCTCCTTCTACCAAGCGTCCATAGATCAGAGGTAGAATCGCCGACTGATGTCAATTTGGTCTGCTTTCAAACCTGGCTGAAAGCAATCGGATGTCTAATCGTACTGATTAGCTGTGATACAGTAAAACAGATCTCTCTGCGGATGACTATATATATATATATATATATATATATATATATAACGAACGGCACTTGACTTAACAAATACACTAGATTTCTACTTAAACAATGAAAACACACAAACGAATAAGACTTCCAGAATTTTCTGTTCTCTGCTTACTTTTTTGCTAAATATGTTTAAATAAAATCAAAACTGGTTAAAGTTATAAACGTTTTCGATTGGCTCCTTATATTATGATTCTGTCGGATTCCTGTCTATATTTTATCCTAATTCTTATATATATATATATATATATATATATATATATGAGAGCAAAAAGAAAGTAAGACTTGGTGCAGAGGATTACATTTGCTTAAATTTACATATGATACATCATCCATACCGGAAGTTAAATAGGCCTCTAACTTGAGAGTTGATGGTCTATACGCAGCGTATTATGAAAGTCACTTCTCTTTCGCTAATTCTTTTTCTTTGTTTTGTTCTATTTTTCTTTTATTCTTGTTTTATCCTCGGATATACTTTGCTTGATAATCTTGACAGTCTGGGTAAAATGGAGACATTGCTATTTCCGGCAATCAGATTTCGGTGAACATTGTCGAAGTAGATATGTATCATTAAATGTTGGTATAGTAGAAAATGTTGTATTACTTCCTGAACGCGGGAAGTTTTCAATCAACAATAATCAGTAGTTGTACCTTTGAACAGTTTAATAAGCATAGATGTGCAGGTACAATGGTTCACTTGTAGCATTTTATTTTATCATACCACCTGCACATTTTCGTGTTTGTCATTTAATCAAGATTAACGGTTAAATATTGAAACTGACGCTGGACACGTTTGTATAATGACTTCCACACACCGTTATATTCTGTTGTGGATCAGTTTTCGCACTGAAAGTTAGAATCATGCTATGCCTGTTGCTAATTAATTTAACGCACCCAAAATATTAGGAACTTAGTAATCTTCAACTGTAAGCTGACTCTTTAGTATTCGGCTAACTGCCGACTAATATCAACTGCATTAGTTCAACTAGGTCTAAACTGGAACTAACTAATAGTTCTACTGAACTCCAATAGAACTCTAAAGAACTCACTAGAACTTCTAAGAGCTCCTATGAACTTCCCAATATCTTCATTATTTATTGTACACAATGTACAAATGTGGCACAAGGCCTTTTTTTTTAATCATCTCACCCCAAGCAAGGCATTCCACTGCCACTATTGCGCATGGGGTTACATAGGAGAAGGTAAAGAGAAGGAGTGGTTAGACATAGTGAATGTCAGGAGGAAGGTGACAGATGAGTAAGGATAGCGAGGATGAGGGTTGGGCAGATGGGAAGAGTGTTTGATAGAACGGGAGCAGGTTAGTGTGTTAGGAGGTGTCTATTGACCTTACATTTAAACTCCTGGAGATTGTAGCCGTCGGGGAAGCAATCGTGTGGAAGAGAATTCCACAGTCGGAAAGTGCGAGGAAACTGTTGGAGTAGAAGTTACGGCTGCATTTTATCGGTTTCACTGTAAAAGGGTGGGATCTAGTTGTTAATCTAGTATCTCGTTCAAATTCGTATTTAGGGGGCACCAGTGATCTAAGTTCATCGGAGCAGAAGCCGTGAAAGTATTTATAGAAGAGACACAGGGAAGCCACGTCGCGCCGGTGGGAGAGAGACTGCAGGCGGTCTGCCAAGTCGGTATCTGTCACATTACAGACCCTCCTCTGAACCTTATCGAGAAGCCCGAGGAGATATGGCAGCAGTATTCAATGCCTAAAACGGGGATGGGGAAGGCTGGTCACCATCTGTCCTAATTTAATTTAGCTGTTCACTTTCTTTGACCCTGACACACTTACAATAAACCTTACACCATAATACCACATTTTTACTTACCATTCTTACACGTCCACCATAATACCTCAGCTGCTCTATGTAGTCCAAACTTCCCAATATCTTCTCGAGTTAACTTCCTGTTAACTCTTATTAATATAGGAGGGAGAGTCAATTATCTGAGGAATAGGCGTGTTTCAGCATAACATATTCATATAAATATTTAGCAAATTAGCGCAGAATGACATAGGAAACCATGTGTGGATAGGAAGATTGTGTTGCTCCATTCTTTTAAAAAGGGAGAGGCTGTCCGTTGAGATAAAAAGTAAAAGATAACATTAGAGACCAGTTACTTACTGGAGCGCTACAAAAAACCAGCCACTTTTCCTGTATCATTTGCAGTGGCTTGTATATACAAGTTTCACTTGACGTCAGGTATGGGTTTAAGGACCCAAAGTCTCTCAAGACACTGTGTTTTTCCGAAGGGTCATCTGTTCATCATCTGTGCGCTTGTGCGATTAGACTAAAGAACAAATAGAAAATGTGCATCAATCTAACATGTTTCACTTTTATTAAAGCTTCATCGGCATTTAGATGTTAATATAATAAAACTGAAACATGTCAGTGAAATTTCGGTAAACTTTAAAATATAATTTGTTATTGTTACGGAATTAATAAGTACTTTGTTTTAATCCCACCAGAGCCCAAAAATAATAAAAGGTTTTGTAATTGCCCAAAAATATTTGAAGAAGGCAGTGCTGGCTGTTCGTGTATTTTCATTCATAACATATATATATATATATATATATATATATATATATATATATATAATCTCCAACATTTGGATTAATAAAAAAATTAATAAAAATTATCCAAATATTGGAGAAGTTTTGTCTTTATTTTCAACGGAAATTAAATCCAAAATACGATGTTTAGAACGGCTCATGATTAAACATAGTAAATATTCATTATCTCTTATATTTAACAGTATATGTTTAGTATATATATATATATATATATATATATATATATATATATATTCTGGATTTGGAGTTTAATAATTTATTTAATTAAATTCATGTGGTCGGGGCATCTTCAACAAAAATTCGTCAGAGCAGAAGCCGTGAAAATATTTATAGAATCGACAGAAGGAAGCCGCATCCCGTCAGTGGGAAATGACTGAAGGCAAGCTAACAAGTCAAGCTTATATATTCAGCTTACAACTTATACATATATATATATACATGCATGCAAACACAATAAATTAATTGCCGTCTAAATGACGCTAATACGAAAATAACACTGACATCTCATTTTAACAGTTATACAAGGTGCGATGGATTAATTGCCGTCTAAAAATGACGCAAAAATGTAGAAATAACACTGACATCTCATTTTAACAGTTATACAAGGTGCGATGGATTAATTGCCGTCTAAATGACGCAAAAATGGAAATAACACTGACATCTCATTTTAACAGTTATACAAGGTGCGATGGATTAATTGCCGTCTAAATGACGCAAAAATGGAAATAACACTGACATCTCATTTTAACAGTTATACAAGGTGCGATGGATTAATTGCCGTCTAAATGACGCAAAAATGGAAATAACACTGACATCTCATTTTAACAGTTATACAAGGTGCGATGGATTAATTGCCGTCTAAATGACGCAAAAATGAAAATAACACTGACATCTCATTTAACAGTTATACAAGGTGCGATGGATTAATTGCCGTCTAAATGACGCAAAAATGGAAATAACACTGACATCTCATTTTAACAGTTATACAAGGTGCGATGGATTAATTGCCGTCTATAAAATGACGCAAAAAATGGAAATAACACTGACATCTCATTTTAACAGTTATACAAGGTGCGATGGATTAATTGCCGTCTAAATGACGCAAAAATGGAAATAACACTGACATCTCATTTTAACAGTTATACAAGGTGCGATGGATTAATTGCCGTCTAAATGACGCAAAAAATGGAAATAACACTGACATCTCATTTAACAGTTATACAAGGTGCGATGGATTAATTGCCGTCTAAATGACGCAAAAATGAAAATAACACTGACATCTCATTTTAACAGTTATACAAGGTGCGATGGATTAATTGCCGTCTAAATGACGCAAAAATGGAAATAACACTGACATCTCATTTTAACAGTTATACAAGGTGCGATGGATTAATTGCCGTCTAAATGACGCAAAAATGGAAATAACACTGACATCTCATTTTAACAGTTATACAAGGTGCGATGGATTAATTGGCCGTCTAAATGACGCAAAAATGGAAATAACACTGACATCTCATTTTAACAGTTATACAAGGTGCGATGGATTAATTGCCGTCTAAATGACGCAAAAATGGAAATAACACTGACATCTCATTTTAACAGTTATACAAGGTGCGATGGATTAATTGCCGTCTAAATGACGCAAAAATGGAATAACACTGACATCTCATTTTAACAGTTGGTGATGGATTAATTGCCGTCTAAATGACGCTAATACGAAAATAACACTGACATCTCATTTTAACAGTTATACAAGGTGTGATGGATTAATTGCCGTCTAAATGACGCTAATACGAAAATAACACTGACATCTCATTTTATTGTTATACAAGGTATGAGATTAATTGCCGTCTAAATGACGCAAAAATGCAAGAGTCACTGATCATTATCTCATTTTAACAGTTATACAAGGTGCGATGGATTAATTGCCGTCTAAATGACGCAAAAATTCGCGCCAATAATGAATCATATCCTCAATTTAACAGTTATACAAGGTGCATACGAACATGTCAAATGACGCAAAAATGGAAATAATACTGACATCTCATTTTAACAGTTATACAAGGTGCGATGGATTAATTGCCGTCTAAATGACGCAAAAATGGAAATAACA
Source organism: Ascarosepion bandense (assembly GCA_037127315.1). Taxonomy (NCBI): domain Eukaryota; kingdom Metazoa; phylum Mollusca; class Cephalopoda; order Sepiida; family Sepiidae; genus Ascarosepion; species Ascarosepion bandense. The sequence goes on from JBBBDQ010000511.1 coordinate 3,622,418, forward strand.
CTGACATCTCATTTTAACAGTTATACAAGGTGCGATGGATTAATTGCCGTCTAAATGACGCAAAAATGGAAATAACACTGACATCTCATTTTAACAGTTATACAAGGTGCGATGGATTAATTGCCGTCTAAATGACGCAAAAATGGAAATAACACTGACATCTCATTTTAACAGTTATACAAGGTGCGATGGATTAATTGCCGTCTAAATGACGCAAAAATGGAAATAACACTGACATCTCATTTTAACAGTTATACAAGGTGCGATGGATTAATTGCCGTCTAAATGACGCAAAAATGGAAATAACACTGACATCTCATTTTAACAGTTATACAAGGTGCGATGGATTAATTGCCGTCTAAATGACGCAAAAATGGAAATAACACTGACATCTCATTTTAACAGTTATACAAGGTGCGATGGATTAATTGCCGTCTAAATGACGCAAAAATGGAAATAACACTGACATCTCATTTTAACAGTTATACAAGGTGAGATGGATTAATTGCCGTCTAAATGACGCAAAAATGGAAATAACACTGACATCTCATTTTAACAGTTATACAGGGTGCGATGGATTAATTGCCGTCTAAATGACGCAAAAATGAAAATAACACTGACATCTCATTTTAACAGTTATACAGGGTGTGATGAATTAATTGCCGTCTAAATGACGCAAAAATGTAAATAGCACTGACATTTCATTTTAACATATATATATATATATACTAAAATTACACGAAAATGTCTTAAAATAATAAACAGTAATTTATTCAGTAAACTCGATATTGGCTTAAACCACGGCTTCCAGACAATTTGAGAATTTTTTGCTACTCTTCCTGGAGGTCTCCTTCAATAAGTTGGCAAATTCTGCCACATTCTTACCTTTGGGGATACACGGAGTTTTTTTTTTTTATTTTGTTTTTTGTCTCGTGCACAACTGCACTCCGCAGATAATAATCAATAGGGTTGTAGTCTAGGGAGTTTGCTTGATGTAAGTTGCGATGTGGTTGCAGAAATTGTTTTCTTGATGTGTAGCATGGGGCAGAGTTTTGAATATTTGAGAAATCTTGTTTAAATCCTGCCGGATGATACATATTTTTAAAACAATATTTCTTAAATATTAAGACTGATAGATGCAAATAAATATTTTTACTTTTTAATAATAAAACCAGTGCATCTACTAAAATATGAGTATCCATTAAAAATAACGTTTAAATAAATAAATACAGAATGTGTTGGATTTCCTGAAAAAAAGCTGTTTTTGATGACTTTAGGTTACGAAACAGAGCAGATATGCATGTTCCGAGAACCGGAAAGACATGCGTTCAAGAGCACTATTCTGGCTTTGTGGAATGAGGAAGTTCTACGTGGTATAGTGGTCTCCGGCACGTCAGCTTTAATGATGTTTTCTTTTCCTTAAGCTGGTAGATGCAAAAAAATAAATATACTGTTTTTAATAATAAAAAAACAGCAGCTAGTAAAATATTAGTATCTATTAAAAATAACATTTAAACAAATAAATTGAAAATATGTCGCATTTAATCAATCTTCTTAAAACAATTGTCTTTATTTACGTAAGGTTTCGAAACAAAAGAGTTGTGTGTATTTCGTTTACCAGAAGAAATGTGTGTTCCAAAGCGCTATTCATGCTTTGTTTAATCAGAATGCTTTAAACAATGAACGTCGGATCTAATGACGATTTCCCCTAGGAGAAACAGATTTGAATTTTGCCGGAGGACGTATATTTGTATGATTTTTATTGTCGTTAGTTTGTCCTGGGTATAGCTATAAACTGTGTAACCAGTAAGGATTTTTTTAACCAACTTACCTTTATTTTTTATTCCTGTTATATCATCTATTCACAGAAAACTGCCATTTATTTATTTTTTATCATTTCATCCAAAGTAAGGCAAACAAGTCACTAAGATTGAGTGTTTGAAAATATGAGAAAACACTACTGAGGTGGGAGTACAAAAAAGAACATAAATCAAGAAGATGCTTACGATTTTGTGAAATAAAACTATAAAATCCCTACATTTCAGAAAACTGTTTTCCTAAAATAGATTGTTTAAAAAAAACTTATAAATTCTAACCGGAAGCAGTACTAGATACTCAGTCAATAAGTGTCAAATATTTCCTTGTAGAGAAATGGCTGATATTACCATTACCATAGCTCGACTATCTTGGGTATAACGATAAACTACATCCGGCAGCAATGCCTCTGATTAAAAGATTAGAGTCTTTGAGGAGAGGCCAACTATCTCTTTATTGTTGTGTTCCCAGATCCACCGTTAAATGGAGTGATAACCCCTGTTACGGCCCCAGCTATGAGAAAATAGGGAAAAATATGAAAGTATAAAAATACATTTTTATAGTAAAAATACCGACAATGTATTTTTATATAAAAATACCACCAACGATACATATTTATGGTAAAATTATTAAAAATACGTTTTTAAATCAGAATTACCAACAATATATTCTAAAGAAAAATGACCAACAATACATTTTATCCTTAGCTGAAGTCATAAAATAATGTTCAAAATAATAAGATTTTGGTATTAAATAACTCACAGAGATGCATATAAGCCGCTAAACAATTTCAACTATCCATCGTTAAGAGCCTGCAATTTGTCGCCTGTTGGAACGAGTTTTTGTTTAGTGATGGTCATACATTTGTTTAGTGATGGTCATACATTTGTTTAGTGATGGTCATACATTTGCTGATATGAGAGAATTTTTCTGAATGACTTCAATCAAAAAATGAAATCTTCCGAGGTCGTGCATTTGATACGTATCTTGATATATCCGTGCTGTCATTTTTGACGGCATTTGTTAGAAAGTTTTAATTATGATATTCACTGATATAAACGGATAGAATAAATTGAGATTCAGTAAAACGGTGATAAAAAATTCACAATTATAACAGAAGCCAATGAACCGTTTAAATAATCCGTTGTCTTTATATTTTCAGATGTTCAATGTTATCTAATATTCATACATGTCGATAATGTTTTAATATCTATCACTAACAGTATAGCCCGGCGTTGCTCGGGTGTAATGAAAGCTTTAAAATTAATCGATGGTCCTGGGGCTCAGATTCTTTAGACGTTGGCACGAAAAACTAAAAACCAATAGTTGTTTCCAGTTAAAATAAAACCGTAGACTGAAAGAAAAACGAATGGATGTAAGTCAAATTTTGATTTCCTGGTATCGATATCAAATAAGTTTTTTTCGTCGAAAATTTTGAAGGCTGAATAAGTTCTCTGAGTAAATGTTATCATGGCTGAGACTAAGAACTACAATTATACCTACTTAGAGCCAAACCCGAAGCAAAAACTAAAATAAAAGGGCTAAAAAAATTACAGACATATAGGCAGATAAACAAACACAAACATCTTGCCTTTTATATTTATATATTATCGATTTTCTGCGCTATTGTAAGAACTGCAACCTTGAAACTTCTGAATATCGTTTCTTATGTCTTTGTCTATGAGTGTATGAAATTTGATTAAAATCGGACCACTAAGTCTATAACCCAATTTTTTCGATTATCGATTTTCGATATTTATCAGGGGTACCTCGACACAAAACCTAGCTAAGAATACTTGCAAACGGTTATAGTACAACTGTGTAAATTTTCAAGAAAATCGGTTCAGCCGTTACGGAGTCTATAGTTAACGGACACACACACACAGAGAAAATAAATAAGTTTAGATTTAGATTTAGATATATGTACTAATTTTTGTTTTATATATTTGGGCAGTAATACTTTTTTATGCAGGTTTCATTAAAAATGACAGACAGGGTGTGATGGTTAATTTTTTTTTTGTAATTTTTCACGTGATCTTATGAATTATTTTTTCAGTACATAAGTTATATAAAAATTATCCAAATACAAGGTAACCAAAAAAGTTCTGTCCGTTTTTTGATTGATCATTGAATGAAGTTGAAATATATATGAAATGTGTGTAGCAATTGTTTTCAAATTCGGACAGCCGGAAATAGGAACATCAGATGTTACAAAAAAAACCGCGCACTGTGCCCGGCCATCAGAGAGCTGTGAGAAGGAATGAAGTGTCGGGGCTGTTTGTTTTACGACTTCAAAGTGGGCTTATCAGCAGCTGAATCAAGTCGCCGCATATCTCAAGCGTTTTGGGATTGTGCTGTGGATGAACGTACTGCAAGGGGTTGGTTTCGAAAATTCAAGTCGGGAGATTTGTCTCTCCATGATCAGCCTCGCAGTAGATGAACATATGTCTTGAATGACGGAGTCCTGAAAGAAGCCATTGAAGAGGACAGTAGTCTAAAGTGTGATGAACTTGCATGACAGTTCAACGTTTCAGATGAAACAGTTAGACTTCACCTGCACCGCCTAGGTAAGACGTACAAACTGAGCAAGTGGGTTCCGCAACCGTTCTAGAGAGATTTTTTTTCTTGCCACCGTACCGCAACTTTATTCAATCCAGTGATGAAAAGTGGGTTCTGTACTAAACTCTCATGTGTTCTAGATATTGGTTGTCTTACCAGGATGCTGTCCCTCACACCGCAAGACCAACAATGCACCCACGCAAGATTATGCTTTGTGTCTGGTGGACAGGTCGTCATGTGGTTCATTATGAACTGCGGCCAACGAGCCAAACGGTAACTGGAGACCTATACTAGCAGCAATTGAAACGTGTGCAAAAGGCATTGCGCCAGAAGGAGCCACCACTGGTGAATCGCAAAGTTGTGATTTTCCTCTATGACAACGCCAGGCCGCATGTCGGGCGAGTGATCATGGATACTATACAGTAACTTGGGTGGGAAACATTGTGCCATCCACCATATTCACCTGACCTTGCGCAATCCGATTACCACTTCTTCCACTCCCTGGATAATCATCTTCGTGGGAAATCCTTCACCAGTGAAACAGACTTGCGCAGAACCCTCACAGACTTCTATGCGTCTGTTCTACTGGAAGGGCATTGAACAGCTGGAGATACGTTGGCAAAAGGTGTTGGATGCCGACAGCGATTACTTCGAAGACTAAATATAAGATACACATACTGTGAAGCATTTTCTTTTTTCCTTTAAAAACAGACAGAACTTTTTTGGTTACCTTTTATTTTGTGTAACCAAGAGCTTTCGGCTTTTAGCCATTTTTGAGGATGAATATTATTTTATATGTACAGAATATATGTGGTGTTATGTATGATGTATATTATTGGTATGTGTTATGCATTGAACACGTTACAAATGTTAGCCTGTTCGTAGTTGATATTATTGAGGTTTGGGTTATCTTTTTTTATCAATAAAGCCTCCATTATTTTTTTTTTTTTTTTTGCATGTCAACAAGTATGTTTCGGATAGATTTTGGTAGATCTCCCTGTGTGTTTAAATGAGGTCCTGTTCTCTCCAAACTCAACAAATCTTTCCTCTCAGATTCTTGCTTTCTTATCTGCTGAAAGTCCTCCTCAATGGTTCCTGCCTTTACGTACTCTGGAGAACCCTCAGAAACCCCTCTAATTATCCTCTTATCAGCCTCCTTTTTGGCAAAGCGTTCGAGGGAATTATCAATGCTAAAAGGGTTCAACATCTCACAGCTCACAGCCTCTTCTCCGACGATAAGTATGGCTTCCGTTTCGCCAGGTCAACCGCTGATATACTAACGACCATCACCGAACACATATACTAGGCTCTCAGTAAGAACGACAAAGTTCGGGCTGTTGCCCTCAATATCTCCAAAGCATCTGAGAGTTTGACAAACTGACCTTATGCGCAAGCTACAAGGTTATGGTATAACTGGACGCTACAAGTGGAATGACTACAGTGTATCAATAGCTAAATCTACCGCTATGAAGGTCAGTAAGTTTTGTCGTCAGAATCAATCTTTCACAAATACAAATCAGCATTCCGTCTGTGGAATGAATAATATTGACATGTGTTGTCGGGTACCCTCATGTCTGGGTTCTCGACAAAATTTACGCGGAATCTGCAATATAATCCATCCCGATTTGTCACTTTCTCGCCGTCAGGGTGTGTTTTCCCTCTGTCTTTTCTACAAATATTTTCAAGGCTTCCGCTCCGATGAGCTTATCTCCCTGTTGAGCCCTTTACACGAACTTACTCGAGCTATTAGACTGGTAACTAGGTGTCACTCTTTTAGAAGACAAAACAGTTAAATGTATTCGCGACCTTTACTGTACAGATTTTTTTCTCGTACTTCCCGCCTAAGGTTAGTCAAAAGTTTCAGTGAATGACTAAAAAGCGAAGAAAAAACACATTAAAAACTATTCTTCGAGATCATTCACAGAACAACAGAAAAGCGAATATATGTGCTTAACAGCATAATATTACCATAGATCTTCGGATATCGATATGAAATTTTCCAACATCTATCATATCACTCATTTAAGTGCCATACGTGATTGCTGCGGAAGTGTGGTTACAAATAAAGGTTAAAGAACCCAATCTGTCCTGCTATTCAACTAAAGCGTATTTGCGCATAAGTGAGTGCAACTGCAATTCGAACTTGTCTCTCCGATTTCTCATTTCGAGCTGATATCCCTCACCACAACGCACATTCTTTTTTGTGCCACGTCCCTTCAGAACGTAGGTGTTCATGGCCTTCCACATCTCCCAACCCTGGTGGCTCTTAGCACGATTTCTTCTGTTACACCATGCAACCCCCATTCAAGCCAGTTAAGTACGTTACACGCTGTTTTCCTCTGTCTCTTTTTCTCAATATCTGACCTGTTATTATCAAGTTCTCCAAGCTCACCTTCTTCATTACATGCCCCAGTTGTCTCTTCCTGATGCTCAGTATTAATTTCCTTTTCGTTTCTATCCTTTACAAAACCTCATAATTTCTCATATGCTCGAACCAGGACATCCGCAGCATCCTTCTGTAGAGCCAAATTTCAGTTTCTTCAAGTTTTTCCTGCATTTCTGGTGATATTGTCCAGCATTCACTGCCATACTGAAGAATTGACATCACATAGCCATCCAGTATTCTCCTCTTTGTATCTAGTAGAATCTTTCTATTTCTTACTACTATAGTTAGTTTCTGAAATACGTCCTTCGTCATGTCAATTCGCCTTTGTATCTTTGTGTCACACTTTTCTGTCTTAAAACACTTTCTAGGTATCACTACCTAGTTAAATGTTTTTACATCTGACATCTACAATTTGTTTTCGTTGGTTTGGTTCGTTTTGTTTTATGCATATCAACCTCAATGTACTATTTAATGGTGACTAGATGTTTTCAATAGATTCTTATGAATAAAAAAATGTATGTTTTATAAGACATCAGTTTGTAGATCAGGTTTCAATGACGTATTTTTGTAAAAAGGGTTTTTTCTAATCTCAGATGTATCATTAGTGCATATATTTTTTATTAAAAATTGTATTCCTGTTAATATTTTCTTTCTTCAAAAATGTACTGTTGCTAATATTCTTTCTTCATAATTATATTACTGGTAATATCTTTTTACATCAAAATGTATTGATGATAATATTTCTTCTGCCTAATAGTATTGCTAGAATTTTCACTAAAAATGCTTTTTGTGCTTTCATAGTGTTTTGATCCCCAGTTTGCGAGTTAGCTATTTGCCCATTGGGAGCTTAACATGTGTTACTACCGCACCAGGGTAGACCTGGGAATTACATCAATTAAGAGGTGTTTCATGTTCGTCAAAACTTCCCAGTTAAACGCCTTGCTGCCGGATGCAGTTAATCATTATAACCAGGACCTGAATGTAGTTTTCCATCATGCCAATGAGGCTCTCCATTTCGTAACATGCTTTTGTGATTATATCTTTCTCACAACCTCATTTTATGATAATTGGCCGTTAGTAAATTCTTTTCTGCTTTAATTTAATAGCTTGTTCAGGAGTACCTACAGGTTCTTTCAGTGTATACATAAACATGACCGTCTAATGTACATATAATATTCAGCTAGTGTCATTTAAATGTATTCTTTCATCCAGCCTAGCTTGATAAAAAATCTCACTTTCTAAAAGGTTGATAACACAGGTAATTGTGGAAAAGTGTAACTCAGCTTTTAAAGATCTTGTCATAGAAGAAGCTGTTCATTGAAAAAAAACACTATTTCAAATTTTGACTTGCTTTTGAGATCGTTAAAATTAGAGCCGTACAGAGATTGAGCTATCTGATTAAGGTAGTAATCGACTACAGATCTGTCACAGGAATACGAAGGCCCATAGGAATAATTGATATGACTTCTAAAAAAGTGAAATCCTACGAACATATTAATCTTTTGCAAAGTTGCGTAAATAAAAATTATGAAATAAAAAGGGAAATAACAGAAGAGACTTATCTACAAAGATCTTCCAATTGATAAATATTAGTTGTGTGTAAAAAATTCCTAGCGCCGTCTTTTCTTTAAACTAGAGTGTAAACACACGTTTGAAAATCGTTTTAGAAAGTTAACAAAAAGATCCAGAATTTTTTTTCTGTATATCTTATAACGATAAAAACCAAATAACTGAAAAATATACACATGGATATTATTTTTTCTCTTAGTATTGCAACAAAGGATCGTGGCAGTTTTTCTGTTTCTCGCCTGAATGGAATGCATGGCATATATACATATTCAGACAGGTGAAAGTTCGCTTCCTCTAATCGGGAAAATTTGAGAAGCGTTGAACCAAGTCTTAATTGCTGTTGTTCCTAAATCTATCCTGACCTATTTTGGTAGCACCTGTTAGGTTTCCAGCTATGAGCAAATAGTTAATAAGCAAACTGGAGCTAAAACACTACAAACATATAAAAATAGATATTTTTAGTAACAGCTATACATTTTTGGATGTGCATTATGGTGCACTGGATATCGACTCGGAAGGACAAATCGGGGAGCCGAGTTCAAATTTCAGTCGAATTCCTTGCATTCACTTACGCACAAATACCCTTGGCAAAGGTATTAATTCGTCACTTCCATCCGGTTATGTGTTAACAGTACAGATTGGGTTCTATAGCCTTGGCTGGCAACCAGGCTACTGCAGAAAGCAATGGCAACCTACTGCGGGATAATCTTCTTTATATTAACAGCAATACATTTTGAAAAAAATACCAGAAACACATTTTAAAAAAATTACTAGCAATACATTTGACTGTCGACAAAATCCCTCTTTATAAAAATACCCAAAATGGGACCTGATCTAAGAATTGATTTCTTTTAAAGATTATGTTTTCTATTCATATCAGTCAGTTAAGTGCCATACGTGAAACACGCTTGAGCGATAATATCTCGAAAGAGACATGACTGACTGGGCATATGATTATCCCGCAGTAGGTTGCCATTGCTTTCTGCGGTAGATTGGTTGCCAGCCAAAGCTATAGAACCCAATATGTCCTGTTATTTAACCCATAACTGGAAGGAAGAGACGGATTAATACTTTTTTCCAAGGGTATTTGCGCGTTCAAACTTTGTTGGAATTATAAATCATATTGAGATTGATGTGCAGTAAAACAAAACAAACTAAACAGATGAAATTTCAACATGCGTTTTAAATTTTGAATATCATTTTTTTAATGTTTTAAAATAGTAATTGAAGGAAAATGTGATACAAGTACTATTTCAATTGTGTCGAATTTCAGCCCTCAGTGAAAAGCGTATGTAACAGACAGATTGAAGGGGTGTCGTCTTCTATTAGGACAATAATAACAACCTCATGCTCCTTTACAGACCAGGTAGAAATTGGTACAACTAGTCCTAATCTGTACGATGTATTTACGTAAACTTGTATCTTCGTGGTTTATGATACATTAGGCTGAAATACCTGTTCCCGTACAATCACAGAAGTTAAACAGCGTCGAGCCTGGTCAGTACCTAGATGGGTAACAGGTTCGGATGCTGTAAACTTGCGTTGGACTGTGTAACGGCTCGGAATTTTTAATGAGAACGGTTTGGGTTAATTATAGTCATTGCGTTCAAATAATTCCTTCCTCGAGCTATGGGTTAAATAGCAAAACAGATTGGGTTCAAGGGCCTTGGTTAAATTACGTACAAATAACATACTTACGAATCTACTTCCTCTCACCCAAGCTATCGGTTAATTAATAGGACTTGTATCACTAAACTGTTATTATCTTCCACGCCAAAAAGAAATCTTGCAATCTAAAAATATTGTCTGAATTTAAATGATCTACAAAATGTTGATAAAATAATTAATCAACCAAATTTTACCTCCGGTGTGCCAATGTTTTCGAGTCCTAAAAATATTGTCTGAATTTAAATGATCTACAAAATGTTGATAAAATAATTAATCAACCAAATTGTACCTTCGGTGTGCCAATGTTTTCGAGTCCAAAAATATTGTCTGAATTTAAATGATCTACAAAATGTTGATAAAATAATTAATCAACCAAATTGTAACTTCGGTGTGCCAATGTTTTCGAGTCCAAAAATATTGTCTGAATTTAAATGATCTACAAAATGTTGATAAAATAATTAATCAACCAAATAGTACCTTCGGTGTGCCAATGTTTTCGAGTCAAAAAAATATTGTCTGAATTTAAATGATCTACAAAATGTTGATAAAATAATTAATCAACCAAATAGTACCTTCGGTGTGCCAATGTTTTCGAGTCCAAAAATATTGTCTGAATTTAAATGATCTACAAAATGTTGATAAAATGATTAATCAACCAAATTGTACCATCGGTATGCCAATATTTTCGAGTCCAAAAATATTGTTTGAATTTAAATGATCTACAAAATGTTGATAAAATAATTAATCAAACAAATAGTACCTTCGGTGTGCCAATGTTTTCGAGTCCAAAAATATTGTCTGAATTTAAATGATCTACAAAATGTTGATAAAATAATTAATCAACCAAATTGTACCTTCGGTGTGCCAATGTTTTCGAGTCCAAAAATATTGTCTGAATTTAAATGATCTACAAAATGTTGATAAAATAATTAATCAACCAAATAGTACCTTCGGTGTGTCAATATTTTCGAGTCCAAAAATATTGTTTGAATTTAAATGATCTACAAAATGTTGATAAAATAATTAATCAACCAAATAGTACCTTCGGTGTGCCAATATTTTCGAGTCCAAAAATATTGTCTGAATTTAAATGATCTACAAAATGTTGATAAAATAATTAATCAACCAAATTGTATCTTCGGTGTGCCAATGTTTTCGAGTCCAAAAATAGTCTGAATTTAAATGATGTACAAAATGTTGATAAAATAATTAATCAGCCAAATAGTACCTTCGGTGTGCCAATGTTTTCGAGTCCAAAAATATTGTTTGAATTTAAATGATCTACAAAATGTTGATAAAATAATTAATCAACCAAATAGTACCATCGGTATGCCAATATTTTCGAGTCCAAAAATACTGTTTGAATTTAAATGATCTACAAAATGTTGATAAAATAATTAGTCAACCAAATAGTACCTTCGGTGTGCCAATGTTTTCGTGTCCAAAAATATTGTCTGGGAATTCAAATGATCTACAAAATGTTGATAAAATAATTAATCAAACAAATAGTACCTTCGTATTGCCAATGTTTTCGAGTCCAAAAAATATTGTCTGAATTTAAATGATCTACAAAATGTTGATAAAATAATTAATCAACCAAATAGTACCTTCGGTGTGCCAATGTTTTCGTGTCCAAAAATATTGTCTGAATTTAAATGATCTACAAAATGTTGATCGAATAATTAATCAACCAAATTGTACCTTCGGTGTGCCAATATTTTCGAGTCCAAAAATATTGTCTGAATTTAAATGATCTACAAGATGTTGATAAAATAATTAATCAACCAAATAGTACCTTCGGTGTGCCAATGTTTTCGAGTCCAAAAATATTGTTTGAATTTAAATGATCTACAAAATGTTGATAAAATAATTAATCAACCAAATAGTACCTTCGGTGTGCCAATGTTTTCGTGTCCAAAAATATTGTCTGAATTTAAATGATCTACAAAATGTTCTGATAAAATAATTAATCAAACAAATAGTACCTTCCAGTGTGCCAATGTTTTCGAGTCCAAAAATATTGTCTGAATTTAAATGATCTACAAAATGTTGATAAAATAATTAATCAACCAAATTGTACCTTCGGTGTGCCAATGTTTTCGAGTCCAAAAATATTGTCTGAATTTAAATGATCTACAAAATGTTGATAAAATAATTAATCAACCAAATAGTACCTTCGGTGTGCCAATATTTTCGAGTCCAAAAAATATTGTTTGAATTTAAATGATCTACAAAATGTTGATAAAATAATTAATCAACCAAATTGTACCTTCGATTGTGCCAATGTTTTCGAGTCCAAAAATATTGTTTAAGATTTAAATGATCTACAAAATGTTGATAAAATAATTAATCAACCAAATAGTACCATCGGTATGCCAATATTTTCGAGTCCAAAAATACTGTTTGAATTTAAATGATCTACAAAATGTTGATAAAATAATTAGTCAACCAAATAGTACCTTCGGTGTGCCAATGTTTTCGTGTCCAAAAATATTGTCTGAATTTAAATGATCTACAAAATGTTGATAAAATAATTAATCAAACAAATAGTACCTTGGAATTGTGCAATGTTTTCGAGTCCAAAAATATTGTCTGAATTTAAATGATCTACAAAATATTGATAAAATAATTAATCAACCAAATAGTACCTTCCAGTTATTACTTAATGTTTTCGTGTCCCAAAATATTGTCTGAATTTAAATGATCTACAAAATGTTGATCGAATAATTAATCAACCAAATTGTACCTTCGGTGTGCCAATATTTTCGAGTCCAAAAATATTGTCTGAATTTAAATGATCTACAAAATGTTGATAAAATAATTAATCAACCAAATAGTACCTTCGGTGTGCAATGTTTTCGAGTCCAAAAATATTGTTTGAATTTAAATGATCTACAAAATGTTGATAAAATAATTAATCAACCAAATAGTACCTTCGGTGTGCCAATGTTTTCGTGTCCAAAAATATTGTCTGAATTTAAATGATCTACAAAATGTTGATAAATAATTAATCAAACAAATAGTACCTTCGGTGTGCCAATGTTTTCGAGTCCAAAAATATTGTCTGAATTTAAATGATCTACAAAATGTTGATAAAATAATTAATCAACCAAATTGTACCTTCGGTGTGCCAATGTTTTCGAGTCCAAAAATATTGTCTGAATTTAAGTAATCTACAAAATGTTGATAAAATAATTAATCAACCAAATAGTACCTTCGGTGTGCCAATATTTTCGAGTCCAAAAATATTGTTTGAATTTAAATGATCTACAAAATGTTGATAAAATAATTAATCAAACAAATAGTACCTTCGGTGTGCCTATATTTTCGAGTCCAAAAATATTGTCTGAATTTAAATGATCTACAAATGTTGATAAAATAATTAATCAACCAAATAGTACCTTCGGTGTGCCAATGTTTTCGAGTCAAAAAAATATTGTCTGAATTTAAATGATCTACAAATGTTGATAAAATAATTAATCAACCAAATAGTACCCTTCGGTGTGCCAATGTTTCGAGTCCAAAAATATTGTTTGAATTTAAATGATCTACAAAATGTTGATAAAATAATTAATCAACCAAATAGTACCATCCAATTTTATGCCAATATTTTCGAGTCCAAAAATACTGTTTGAATTTAAATGATCTACAAAATGTTGATAAAATAATTAGTCAACCAAATAGTACCTTCGGTGTGCCAATGTTTTCGTGTCCAAAAATATTGTCTGAATTTAAATGATCTACAAAATGTTGATAAAATAATTAATCAAACAAATAGTACCTTCGGTGTGCCAATGTTTTCGAGTCCAAAAATGTTGTCTGAATTTAAATGATCTACAAAATATTGATAAAATAATTAATCAACCAAATAAAATTACCTTCCCGGTGTGCCAATGTTTTCGTGTCCAAAAATATTGTCTGAATTTAAATGATCTACAAAATGTTGATCGAATAATTAATCAACCAAATTGTACCTTCGGTGTGCCAATATTTTCGAGTCCAAAAATATTGTCTGAATTTAAATGATCTACAAAATGTTGATAAAATAATTAATCAATCAAATAGTACCCCTTCGGTGTGCCAATGTTTTCGAGTCCAAAAATATTGTTTGAATTTAAATGATCTACAAAATGTTGATAAAATAATTAATCAACCAAATAGTACCTTCGGTGTGCCAATGTTTTCGTGTCCAAAAATATTGTCCTGAATTTAAATGATCTACAAAATGTTGATAAAATAATTAATCAAACAAATAGTACCTTCGGTGTGCCAATGTTTTCGAGTCCAAAAATATTGTCTGAATTTAAAATGATCTACAAAATATTGATAAAATAATTAATCAACCAAATAGTACCTTCGGTGTGCCAATGTTTTCGTGTCCCAAAATATTGTCTGAATTTAAATGATCTACAAAATGTTGATCAGATAATTAATCAACCAAATTGTACCTTCGGTGTGCCAATATTTTCGAGTCCAAAAATATTGTCTGAATTTAAATGATCTACAAAATGTTGATAAAATAATTAATCAACCAAATAGTACCTTCGGTGTGCCAATATTTTCCGAGTCCAAAAATATTGTTTGAATTCTAAATGATCTACAAAATGTTGATAAAATAATTAATCAACCAAAATAGTACCCATTCGGTGTGCCAATGTTTTCGTGTCCAAAAATATTGTCTGAATTTAAATGATCTACAAAATGTTGATAAAATAATTAATCAAACAAATAGTACCTTCGGTGTGCCAATGTTTTCGAGTCAAAAATATTGTCTGAATTTAAATGATCTACAAAATGTTGATAAAATAATTAATCAACCAAATTTGTACCTTCGGTGTGCCAATGTTTTCGAGTCCAAAAATATTGTCTGAATTTAAATGATCTACAAAATGTTGATAAAATAATTAATCAACCAAATAGTACCTTCGGTGTGCCAATATTTTCGAGTCCAAAAATATTGTTTGAATTTAAATGATCTACAAAATGTTGATAAAATAATTAATCAAACAAATAGTACCTTCGGTGTGCCTATATTTTTCGAGTCCAAATATTGTCTGAATTTAAATGATCTACAAAATGTTGATAAAATAATTAATCAACCAAATAGTACCTTCGGTGTGCAATGTTTTCGAGTCAAAAAAATATTGTCTGAATTTAAATGATCTACAAAATGTTGATAAAATAATTAATCAACCAAATAGTACCTTCGGTGTGCCAATGTTTTCGAGTCCAAAAATATTGTTTGAATTTAAATGATCTACAAAATGTTGATAAAATAATTAATCAACCAAATAGTACCATCGGTATGCCAATATTTTTCGAGTCCAAAAATACTGTTTGAATTTAAATGATCTACAAAATGTTGATAAAATAATTAGTCAACCAAATAGTACCTTCGGTGTGCCAATGTTTTCGTGTCCAAAAATATTGTCTGAATTTAAATGATCAAAATGTTGATAAAATAATTAATCAAACAAATAGTACCTTCGGTGTGCCAATGTTTTCGAGTCCAAAAATATTGTCTGAATTTAAATGATCTACAAAATATTGATAAAATAATTAATCAACCAAATAGTACCTTCGGTGTGCCAATGTTTTCGTGTCCAAAAATATTGTCTGAATTTAAATGATCTACAAAATGTTGATCGAATAATTAATCAATAAATTGTACATGGCTGGTGTGCCAATATTTTCAGGTCCAAAAATATTGTCTGAATTTAAATGATCACAAAATGTTGATAAAATAATTAATCAATCAAATAGTACCTTCGGTGTGCCAATGTTTTCGAGTCCAAAAATATTGTTTGAATTTAAATGATCTACAAAATGTTGATAAAATAATTAATCAACCAAATAGTACCTTCAGTGTGCCAATGTTTTCGTGTCCAAAAATATTTGTCTGAATTTAAATGATCTACAAAATGTTGATAAAATAATTAATCAAACAAATAGTACCTTCGGTGTGCCAATGTTTTCGAGTCCAAAAATATTGTCTGAATTTAAATGATCTACAAAATGTTGATAAAATAATTAATCAACCAAATTGTACCTTCGGTGTGCCAATGTTTTCGAGTCCAAAAATATTGTCTGAATTTAAATGATCTACAAAATGTTGATAAAATAATTAATCAACCAAATAGTACCTTCGGTGTGCCAATATTTTCGAGTCCAAAATATTGTTTGAATTTAAATGATCTACAAAATGTTGATAAAATAATTAATCAAACAAATAGTACCTTCGGTGTGCCAATATTTTCGAGTCCCAAAAATATTGTTTGAATTTAAATGATCTACAAAATGTTGATAAAATAATTAATCAAACAAATAGTACCTTCGGTGTGCCAATATTTTCGAGTCCAAAAATATTGTCTGAATTTAAATGATCTACAAAATGTTGATAAAATAATTAATCAACCCAATAGTACCTTCGGTGTGCCAATGTTTTTCAGTCAAAAAAATATTGTCTGAATTTAAATGATCTACCGAAATGTTGATAAAATAATTAATCAACCAAATAGTACCTTCGGTGTGCCAATGTTTTCGAGTCCAAAAATATTGTTTGAATTTAAATGATCTACAAAATGTTGATAAAATGATTAATCAGCAAATTGTACCATCGGTATGCCAATATTTTCGAGTCCAAAAATATTGTTTGAATTTAAATGATCTACAAAATGTTGATAAAATAATTAATCAAACAAATAGTACCTTCGGTGTGCCAATAATTTCGAGTCCAAAAATATTGTCTGAATTTAAATGATCTACAAAATGTTGATAAAATAATTAATCAAACAAATAGTACCTTCGGTGTGCCAATATTTTCGAGTCCAAAAATATTGTCTGAATTTAAATGATCTACAAAATGTTGATAAAATAATTAATCAAACAAATTGTACCTTCGGTGTGCCAATGTTTTCGAGTCCAAAATATTGTCTGAATTTAAATGATCTACAAAATGTTGATAAAATAATTAATCAACCAAATAGTACCTTCGGTGTGTCAATGTTTTCGAGTCAAAAAAATATTGTCTGAAATTAAAATATGAATCTACAAAATATTGATAAAATAATTAATCAACCAATTGTACCTTCGGTGTGCCAATGTTTTTGAGTCCAAAAATATCGTCTGAATTTAAAAATGATCTACAAAATGTTGATAAAATGATTAATCAAACAAATAGTACCTTCGGTGTGCCAATATTTTCGAGTCCAAAAATATTGTCTGAATTTAAATGATCTGCAAAATGTTGATAAAATAATTAATCAAGCAAATTGTACCTTCGGTGTGCCAATATTTTCGAGTCCAAAAATATTGTCTGAATTTAAATGATCTACAAAATGTTGATAAAATAATTAGTAAACAAATAGTACCTTTGAGTGTGCCAATGTTTTCGAGTCCAAAAATATTGTCTGAATTTAAATGATCTACAAAATGTTGATAAAATAATTAATCAAACAAATTGTACCTTCGGTGTGCCAATGTTTTCGAGTCCAAAAATATTGTCTGAATTTAAATGATCTACAAAATGTTGATAAAATAATTAATCAACCAAATGTACCTTCGGTGTGTCAATGTTTTCGAGTCAAAAAAATATTGTCTGAAATTAAATGATCTACAAAATATTGATAAAATAATTAATCAACCAAATTGTACCTTCGGTGTGCCAATGTTTTGAGTCCAAAAATATCGTCTGAATTTAAATGATCTACAAAATGTTGATAAAATGATTAATCAAACAAATAGTACCTTCAGTGTGCCAATATTTTCGAGTCCAAAAATATTGTCTGAATTTAAAATGATCTACAAAATGTTGATAAAATAATTAATCAAACAAATTGTACCTTCGGTGTGCCAATATTTTCGAGTCCAAAAATATTGTCTGAATTTAAATGATCTACAAAATGTTGATAAAATAATTAATCAAACAAATTGTATCTTCGGTGTGCCAATGTTTTCGAGTCCAAAAAATATTGTCTGAATTTAAATGATCTACAAAATGTTGATAAAATAATTAATCAACCAAATAGTACCTTCGGTGTGTCAATGTTTTTCGAGTCAAAAAAATATTGTCTGAAATTAAATGATCTACAAAATATTGATAAAATAATTAATCAACCAAATTGTACCTTCCGGTGTGCCAATGTTTTTGAGTCCAAAAATATCGTCTGAATTTAAATGATCTACAAAATGTTATTCAAAATGATTAATCAAACAAATAGTACCTTCAGTGTGCCAATATTTCCGAGTCCAAAAATATTGTCTGAATTTAAATGATCTACAAAATGTTGATAAAATAATTAATCAACCAAATAGTACCTTCGGTGTGCCAATGTTTTCGAGTCAAAAAAATATTCTCTGAAATTAAATGATCTACAAAATATTGATAAAATAATTAATCAACCAAATTGTACCTTCGGTGTGCCAATGTTTTCGAGTCCAAAAATATCATTGAATTTAAATGATCTACAAAATGTTGATAAAATAATTAATCAAACAAATAGTACCTTCGGTGTGCCAATGTTTTCGAGTCCAAAAATATTGTCTGAATTTAAATGATCTACAAAATGTTGATAAAATAATTAATCAACCAAATTGTACAACCGGTGTGCCAATGTTTTCGAGTCCAAAAATATTGTCTGAATTTAAATGATCTACAAAATGTTGATAAAATAATTAATCAACCAAATAGTACCTTCGGTGTACCAATATTTTCGAGTCAAAAAATATTGTTTGAATTTAAATGATCTACAAAATGTTGATAAAATAATTAATCAAACAAATAGTACCTTCAGTGTGCAATATTTTCGAGTCCAAAAAATATTGTCTGAATTTAAATGATCTACAAAATGTTGATAAAATAATTAATCAACCAAATAGTACCTTCGGTGTGCCAATGTTTTCGAGTCCAAAAATATTGTCTGAATTTAAATGATCTACAAAATGTTGATAAAATAATTAATCAAACAAATTGTATCTTCGGTGTGCCAATGTTTTCGAGTCCAAAAAATATTGTCTGAATTTAAATGATCTACAAAATGTTGATAAAATAATTAATCAACCAAGTAGTACCTTCGGTGTGTCAATGTTTTCGAGTCAAAAAAATATTGTCTGAAATTAAATGATCTACAAAATATTGATAAAATAATTAATCAACCAAATTGTACCTTCGGTGTTCCAATGTTTTTGAGTCCAAAAATATCGTCTGAATTTAAATGATCTACAAAATGTTGATATAATGATTAATCAAACAAATAGTACCTTCGGTGTGCCAATATTTCCGAGTCCAAAAATATTGTCTGAATTTAAATGATCTACAAAATGTTGATAAAATAATTAATCAACCAAATAGTACCTTCGGTGTGCCAATGTTTTCGAGTCAAAAAAATATTGTCTGAAATTAAATGATCTACAAAATATTGATAAAATAATTAATCAACCAAATTGTACCTTCGGTGTGCCAATGTTTTCGAGTCCAAAAATATCGTCTGAATTTAAAAATGATCTACAAAATGTTGATAAAATAATTAATCAAACAAATAGTACCTTCGGTGTGCCAATGTTTTCGAGTCCAAAAATATTGTACAATTTAAATGATCTACAAAATGTTGATAAAATGATTAATCAACCAAATAGTACCTTCGGTGTGCCAATGTTTTCAGGTCCAAAAATATTGTTTGAATTTAAATGATCTACAAAATGTTGATAAAATGATTAATCAGCAAATTGTACCATCGGTATGTAAATATTTTCGAGTCCAAAAATATTGTTTGAATTTAAATGATCTACAAAAATGTTTGATAAAATAATTAATCAAACAAATAGTACCTTCGGTGTGCCAATAATTTCGAGTCCAAAAATATTGTCTGAATTTAAATGATCTAAAAAATGTTGATAAAATAATTAATCAAACAAATAGTACCTTCGGTGTGCCAATATTTTCGAGTCCAAAAATATTGTCTGAATTTAAATGATCTACAAAATGTTGATAAAATAATTAATCAAACAAATTGTATGCACCTTCGAATTGTGCCAATATTTTCGAGTCCAAATATATTGTCTGAATTTAAATGATCTACAAAATGTTGATAAAATAATTAATCAAACAAATTGTACCTTCGGTGTGCCAATGTTTTCGAGTCCAGAAACATTGTCTGAATTTAAATGATCTACAAAATGTTGATAAAATAATTAATCAACCAAATAGTACCTTCGGTGTGTCAATGTTTTCGAGTCAAAAAAATATTGTCTGAAATTAAATGATCTACAAAATATTGATAAAATAATTAATCAACCAAATTGTACCTTCGGTGTGCCAATGTTTTTGAGTCCAAAAATATCGTCTGATTAAAATGATCTACAAAATGTTGATAAAATGATTAATCAAACAAATAGTACCTTCGGTGTGCCAATATTTTCGAGTCCAAAAATATTGTCTGAATTTAAATGATCTACAAAATGTTGATAAAATAATTAATCAAACAAATTGTACCTTCGGTGTGCCAATATTTTCGAGTCCAAAAATATTGTCTGAATTTAAATGATCTACAAAATGTTGATAAAATAATTAATCAAACAAATAGTACCTTCGGTATTGCCAATGTTTTCGAGTCCAAAAATATTGTCTGAATTTAAATGATCTACAAAATGTTGATAAAATAATTACTCAAACAAATTGTACCTTCGGTGTGCCAATATTTTCGAGTCAAAAATATTGTCTGAATTTAAATGATCTACAAAATGTTGATAAAATAATTAATCAAACAAATTGTACCTTCGGTGTGCCAATGTTTTCGAGTCCAAAAATATTGTCTGAATTTAAATGATCTACAAAATGTTGATAAAATAATTAATCAACCAAATAGTACCTTCGGTGTGTCAATGTTTCCGAGTCAAAAAAATATTGTCTGAAATTAAATGATCTACAAAATATTGATAAAATAATTAATCAGCAAATTGTAACTTCGGTGTGCCAATGTTTTTGAGTCCAAAAATATCGTCTGAATTTAAATGATCTACAAAATGTTGATAAAATGATTAATCAAACAAATAAAAATTACCTTCGGTGTGCCAATATTTTCGAGTCCAAAAATATTGTCTGAATTTAAATGATCTACAAAATGTTGATAAAATAATTAATCAAACAAATTGTACCTTCGGTGAGCCAATATTTTCGAGTCTAAAAATATTGTCTGAATTTAAATGATCTACAAAATGTTGATAAAATAATTAATCAAACAAATTCTTCTTCGGTGTGCCAATGTTTTCGAGTCCAAAAATATTGTCTGAATTTAAATGATCTACAAAATGTTGATAAAATAATTAATCAACCAAATAGTACCTTCGGTGTGTCAATGTTTTCGAGTCAAAAAAATATTGTCTGAAATTAAATGATCTAAAATATTGATAAAATAATTAATCAACCAAATTGTACCTTCGGTGTGCCAATGTTTTCGGGTCAAAAATATCGTCTGAATTTAAATGATCTACAAAATGTTGATACAATGATTAATCAAACAAATAGTACCTCTGGTGTGCCAATATTTCCGAGTCCAAAAATATTGTCTGAATTTAAATGATCTACAAAATGTTGATAAAATAATTAATCAACCAAATAGTACCTTCGGTGTGCCAATGTTTTCGAGTCAAAAAAATATTCTCTGAAATTAAATGGCCTACAAAATATTGATAAAATAATTAATCAACCAAATTGTACCTTCGGTGTGCCAATGTTTTCGAGTCCAAAAATATCGTCTGAATTTAAATGATCTACAAAATGTTGATAAAATAATTAATCAAACAAATAGTACCTTCGGTGTGCCAATGTTTTCGAGTCCAAAAATATTGTCTGAATTTAAATGATCTACAAAATGTTGATAAAATAATTAATCAACCAAATTGTACCTTCGGTGTGCCAATGTTTTCGAGTCCAAAAATATTGTCTGAATTTAAATGATCTACAAAATGTTGATAAAATAATTAATCAACCAAATAGTACCTTCGGTGTGCCAATATTTTCGAGTCCAAAAATATTGTTTGAATTTAAATGATCTACAAAATGTTGATAAAATAATTATTCAAACAAATAGTACCTTTCGGTGTGCCAATATTTTCGAGTCCAAAAATATTGTCTGAATTTAAATGATCTACAAAATGTTGATAAAATAATTAATCAACCAAATAGTACTCTCGGTGTGCCAATGTTTTCGAGTCAAAAAAATATTGTCTGAATTTAAATGATCTACAAAATATTGATAAAATAATTAATCAACCAAATTGTACCTTCGGTGTGCCAATGTTTTTGAGTCCAAAAATATCGTCTGAATTTAAATGATCTACAAAATGTTGATAAAATGATTAATCAAACAAATAGTACTCTTTCGGTGTGCCAATATTTCCGAGTCCAAAAAATACGTCTGAATTTAAATGATCTACAAAATGTTGATAAAATAATTAATCAACCAAATAGTACCTTCGGTGTGCCAATGTTTTCGAGTCAAAAACACTTTCTGAAATTAAATGATCTACAAAATATTGATAAAATAATTAATCAACCAAATTGTACTCGGTGTGCCAATGTTTTCGAGTCCAAAAATATCGTCTGAATTTAAATGATCTACAAAATGTTGATAAAATAATTAATCAAACAAATAGTACCTTCGGTGTGCCAATGTTTTCGAGTCCAAAAATATTGTCTGAATTTAAATGATCTACAAAATGTTGATAAAATAATTAATCAACCAAATTGTACCTTCGGTGTGCCAATGTTTTCGAGTCCAAAAATATTGTCTGAATTTAAATGATCTACAAAATGTTGATAAAATAATTAATCAACCAAATAGTACCTTCGGTGTGCCAATATTTTCGAGTCCAAAAATATTGTTTGAATTTAAATGATCTACAAAATGTTGATAAAATAATTAATCAAACAAATAGTACCTTCGGTGTGCCAATATTTTCGAGTCCAAAAATATTGTCTGAATTTAAATGATCTACAAAATGTTGATAAAATAATTAATCAACCAAATAGTACCTTCGGTGTGCCAATGTTTCGAGTCCAAAAATATTGTCTGAATTTAAATGATCTACAAAATGTTGATAAAATAATTAATCAAACAAATTGTATCTTCGGTGTGCCAATGTTTTCGAGTCCAAAAATATTGTCTGAATTTAAATGATCTACAAAATGTTGATAAAATAATTAATCAACCAAATAGTACCTTCGGTGTGTCAATGTTTTCGAGTCAAAAAAATATTGTCTGAAATTAAATGATCTACAAAATATTGATAAAATAATTAATCAACCAAATTGTACCTTCGGTGTGCCAATGTTTTTGAGTCCAAAAATATCGTCTGAATTTAAATGATCTACAAAATGTTGATATAATGATTAATCAAACAAATATTACCTTCGGTGTGCCAATATTTCCGAGTCCAAAAATATTGTCTGAATTTAAATGATCTACAAAATGTTGATAAAATAATTAATCAACCAAATAGTACCTTCGGTGTGCCAATGTTTTCGAGTCAAAAATATTCTCTGAAATTAAATGATCTACAAAATATTGATAAAATAATTAATCAACCAAATTGTACCTTCGGTGTGCCAATGTTTTCGAGTCCAAAAATATCGTCTGAATTTAAATGATCTACAAAATGTTGATAAAATAATTAATCAAACAAATAGTACCTTCGGTGTGCCAATGTTTTCGAGTCCAAAAATATTGTCTGAATTTAAATGATTCACAAAATGTTGATAAAATAATTAATCAACCAAATTTACCTTCGGTGTGCCAATGTTTTCGAGTCCAAAAATATTGTCTGAATTTAAATGATCTACAAAATGTTGATAAAATAATTAAACAACTAAATAGTACCTTCGGTGTGCCAATATTTTCGAGTCCAAAAAAAATATTGTTTGAATTTAAATGATCTACAAAAAATGTTGATAAAATAATTAATCAAACAAATAGTACCTTCGGTGTGCCAATATTTTCGAGTCCAAAAATATTGTCTGAATTTAAATGATCTACAAAATGTTGATAAAATAATTAATCAACCAAATAGTACCTTCGGTGCTAATGTTTTCGAGTCAAAAAAATATTGTCTGAATTTAAATGATCTACAAAATGTTGATAAAATAATTAATCAACCAAATAGTACCTTCGGTGTGCCAATGTTTTCGAGTCCAAAAATATTGTTTGAATTTAAATGATCTACAAAATGTTGATAAAATGATTAATCAACCAAATTGCACCATCGGTATGCCAATATTTTCGAGTCCAAAAATATTGTTTGAATTTAAATGTGATCTACAAAATGTTGATAAAATAATTAATCAAACAAATAGTACTTCGGTGTGCCAATAATTTCGAGTCCAAAAAATATTGTCTGAATTTAAATGATCTAAAAAATGTTGATAAAATAATTAATCAAACAAATAGTACCTTCGGTGTGCCAATATTTTCGAGTCCAAAAATATTGTCTGAATTTAAATGATCTACAAAATGTTGATAAAATAATTAATCAAACAAATTGTACCTTCGGTGTGCCAATATTTTCGAGTCCAAAAATATTGTCTGAATTTAAATGATTCACAAAATGTTGATAAAATAATTAATCAAACAAATTGTTCCTTCGGTGTGCCAATGCTCGAGTCCAAAAATATTGTCTGAATTTAAATGATCTACAAAATGTTGATAAAATAATTAATCAACCAAATAGTACCTTCGGTGTGTCAATGTTTTCGAGTCAAAAAAATATTGTCTGAAATTAAATGATCTACAAAATATTGATAAAATAATTAATCAACCAAATTGTGTCTTCGGTGTGCCAAGGTTTTTGAGTCCAAAAATATCGTCTGAATTTAAATGATCTACAAAATGTTGATAAAATGATTAATCAAACAAATAGTACCTTCGGTGTGCCAATATTTTCGAGTCCAAAAATATTGTCTGAATTTAAATGATCTACAAGATGTTGATAAAATAATTAATCAAACAAATTGTACCTTCGGTGTGCCAATATTTTCGAGTCCAAAAATATTGTCTGAATTTAAATGATCTACAAAATGTTGATAAAATAATTAATCAAACAAATAGTACCTTCGGTGTGCCAATGTTTTTGAGTCCAAAAATATTGTCTGAATTTAAATGATCTACAAAATGTTGATAAAATAATTACTCAAACAAATTGTAAATTCGGTGTGCCAATATTTTCGAGTCCAAAAATATTGTCTGAATTTAAATGATCTACAAAATGTTGATAAAATAATTAATCAACAAATTGTACCTTCGGTGTGCCAATGTTTTCGAGTCCAAAAATATTGTCTGAATTTAAATGATCTACAAAATGTTGATAAAAAATAATTAATCAACCAAATAGTACTGGTGTGTCAATGTTTTCGAGTCAAAAAAATATTGTCTGGAAATTAAATGATCTACAAAATATTGATAAAATAATTAATCAACCAAATTGTACCTTCGGTGTGCCAATGTTTTTGAGTCCAAAAATATCGTCTGAATTTAAATGATCTACAAAATGTTGATAAAATGATTAATCAAACAAATAGTACCTTCGGTGTGCCAATATTTTCGAGTCCAAAAATATTGTCTGAATTTAAATGATCTACAAAATGTTGATAAAATAATTAATCAACAAATTGTACCTTCGGTGAGCCAATATTTTCGAGTCCAAAAATATTGTCTGAATTTAAATGATCTACAAAATGTTGATAAAATAATTAATCAAACAAATTCTTCGGTGTGCCAATGTTTTCGAGTCCAAAAAATATTGTCTGAATTTAAATGATCTACAAAATGTTGATAAAATAATTAATCAACCAAATAGTACCTTCGGTGTGTCAATGTTTTCGAGTCAAAAATATTGTCTGAAATTAAATGATCTACAAAATATTGATAAAATAATTAATCAACCAAATTGTACCTTCGGTGTGCCAATGTTTTTGAGTCCAAAAATATCGTCTGAATTTAAATGATCTACAAAATGTTGATAAAATGATTAATCAAACAAATAGTATCTTTCGGTGTGCCAATATTTCCGAGTCCAAAAATATTGTCTGAATTTAAATGATCTACAAAATGTTGATAAAATAATTAATCAACCAAATAGTACCTTCGGTGTGCCAATGTTTTCGAGTCAAAAAAATATTCTCTGAAATTAAATGATCTACAAAATATTGATAAAATAATTAATCAACCAAATTGTACCTTCGGTGTGCCAATGTTTTCGAGTCCAAAAATATCGTCTGAATTTAAATGATCTACAAAATGTTGATAAAATAATTAATCAAACAAATAGTACCTTCGGTGTGCCAATGTTTTCGAGTCCAAAAATATTGTCTGAATTTAAATGATCTACAAAATGTTGATAAAATACTTAATCAACCAAATTGTACCTTCGGTGTGCCAATGTTTTCGAGTCCAAAAATATTGTCTGAATTTAAATGATTCACAAAATGTTGATAAAATAATTAATCAACCAAATAGTACCTTCGGTGTGCCAATATTTTCGAGTCCAAAAATATTGTTTGAATTTAAATGATCTACAAAATGTTGATAAAATAATTAATCAAACAAATAGTACCTTCGGTGTGCCAATATTTTCGAGTCCAAAAATATTGTCTGAATTTAAATGATCTACAAAATGTTGATAAAATAATTAATCAACCAAATAGTACCTTCGGTGTGCCAATGTTTTCGAGTCAAAAAAATATTGTCTGAATTTAAATGATCTACAAAATGTTGATCGAATAATTAATCAACCAAATAGTACCTTCGGTGTGCCAATGTTTTCGAGCCAAAAATATTGTTTGAATTTAAATGATCTACAAAATGTTGATAAAATGATTAATCAACCAAATTGTACCATCGGTATGCCAATATTTCGAGTCCAAAAATATTGTTTGAATTTAAATGATCTACAAAATGTTGATAAAATAATTAATCAAACAAATAGTACTTTCGGTGTGCCAATAATTTCGAGTCCAAAAATATTGTCTGAATTTAAATGATCTACAAAATGTTGATAAAATAATTAATCAAACAAATAGTACCTTTCGGTGTGCCAATATTTTCGAGTCCAAAAATATTGTCTGAATTTAAATGATCTACAAAATGTTGATAAAATAATTAATCAAACAAATTGTACTCTTTCGGTGTGCCAATATTTTCGAGTCCAAAAAATATTGTCTGAATTTAAATGATCTACAAAATGTTGATAAAATAATTAATCAACCAAATAGTACCTTCGGTGTGCCAATGTTTTCGAGTCAAAAAAATATTGTCTGAATTTAAATGATCTACAAAATGTTGATCGAATAATTAATCAACCAAATAGTACCTTCGGTGTGCCAATGTTTTCGAGCCAAAAATATTGTTTGAATTTAAATGATCTACAAAATGTTGATAAAATGATTAATCAACCAAATTGTACCATCGGTATGCCAATATTTTCGAGTCCAAAAATATTGTTTGAATTTAAATGATCTACAAAATGTTGATAAAATAATTAATCAAACAAATAGTACCTTCGGTGTGCCAATAATTTCGAGTCCAAAAATATTGTCTGAATTTAAATGATCTACAAAATGTTGATAAAATAATTAATCAAACAAATAGTACTGGTGTGCCAATATTTTCGAGTCCAAAAATATTGTCTGAATTTAAATGATCTACAAAATGTTGATAAAATAATTAATCAAACAAATTGTACCTTTCGGTGTGCCAATATTTTCGAGTCCAAAAATATTGTCTGAATTTAAATGATCTACAAAATGTTGATAAAATAATTAATCAACCAAATTGTACCTTCGGTGTGCCAATGTTTTCGAGTCCAAAAATATTGTCTGAATTTAAATGATCTACAAAATGTTGATAAAATAATTAATCAACCAAATAGTACCTTCGGTGTGCCAATGTTTTCGAGTCAAAAAAATATTCTCTGAAATTAAACGATCTACAAAATATTGATAAAATAATTAATCAACCAAATTGTACCTTCGGTGTGCCAATGTTTTCGAGTCCAAAAATATCGTCTGAATTTAAATGATCTACAAAATGTTGATAAAATAATTAATCAACCAAATAGTACCTTCGGTGTGCCAATATTTTCGAGTCCAAAAATATTGTTTGAATTTAAATGATCTACAAAATGTTGATAAAATAATTAATCAACAAATAGTACCTTCGGTGTGCCAATAATTTCGAGTCCAAAAATATTGTCTGAATTTAAATGATCTACAAAATGTTGACAAAATAATTAATCAAACAAATAGTACCTTCGGTGTGCCAATATTTTCGAGTCCAAAAATATTGTCTGAATTTAAATGATCTACAAAATGTTGATAAAATAATTAATCAAACAAATTGTACCTTCGGTGTGCCAATATTTTCGAGTCCAAAAATATTGTCTGAATTTAAATGATCTACAAAATGTTGATAAAATAATTAATCAACCAAATTGTGTATCTTCGGTGTGCCAATGTTTTCGAGTCCAAAAATATTGTCTGAATTTAAATGATCTACAAAATGTTGATAAAATAATTAATCAACCAAATAGTACCTTCGGTGTGCCAATGTTGTCAAAAAAATATTCTCTGAAATTAAATGATCTACAAAATATTGATAAAAATAATTAATCAACCAAATTGTACCTTCGGTGTGCCAATGTTTTCGAGTCCAAAAATATCGTCTGAATTTAAATGATCTACAAAATGTTGATAAAATAATTAATCAAACAAATAGTACCTTCGGTGTGCCAATGTTTTCGAGTCCAAAAATATTGTCTGAATTTAAATGATCTACAAAATGTTGATAAAATAATTAATCAACCAAATTGTACTTTCGGTGTGCCAATGTTTTCGAGTCCAAAAATATTGTCTGAATTTAAATGATCTACAAAATGTTGATAAAATAATTAATCAACCAAATAGTACCTTCGGTGTGCCAATATTTTCGAGTCCAAAAATATTGTTTGAATTTAAATGATCTACAAAATGTTGATAAAATAATTAATCAAACAAATAGTACCTTCGGTGTGCCAATATTTTCGAGTCCAAAAATATTGTCTGAATTTAAATGATTCACAAAATGTTGATAAAATAATTAATCAACTTCAAATAGTACCTTCGGTGTGCCAATGTTTCTCGAGTCAAAAATATTGTCTGAATTTAAATGATCTACAAAATGTTGATAAAATAATTAATCAACCAAATAGTACCTTCGGTGTGCCAATGTTTTCGAGTCCAAAAATATTGTTTGAATTTAAATGATCTACAAAATGTTGATAAAATGATTAATCAACCAAATTGTACCATCGGTATGCCAATATTTTCGAGTCCAAAAATATTGTTTGAATTTAAATGATCTACAAAAATGTTGATAAAATAATTAATCAAACAAATAGTACCTTCGGTGTGCCAATAATTTCGAGTCCAAAAATATTGTCTGAATTTAAATGATCTACAAAATGTTGATAAAATAATTAATCAAACAAATAGTAATTTTGCGTGCCAATATTTTCGAGTCCAAAAATATTGTCTGAATTTAAATGATCTACAAAATGTTGATAAAATAATTAATCAAACAAAATTGTACCTTCGGTGTGCCAATATTTTCGAGTCCAAAAATATTGTCTGAATTTAAATGATCTACAAAATGTTGATAAAATAATTAATCAAACAAATTGTACCTTCGGTGTGCCAATGTTTTCGAGTCCAAAAATATTGTCTGAATTTAAATGATCTACAAAATGTTGATAAAATAATTAATCAACCAAATAGTACCTTCGGTGTGTCAATGTTTTCGAGTCAAAAATATTGTCTGAAATTAAATGATCTACAAAATATTGATAAAATAATTAATCAACCAAATTGTACCTTCGGTGTGCCAATGTTTTTTGAGTCCAAAAATATCGTCTGAATTTAAATGATCTACAAAATGTTGATAAAATGATTAATCAAACAAATAGTACCTTCGGTGTGCCAATATTTTTCGAGTCCACAAATATTGTCTGAATTTAAATGATCTACAAAATGTTGATAAAATAATTAATCAAACAAAATTGTACTCGGTGTGCCAATATTTTCGAGTCCAAAATATTGTCTGAATTTAAATGATCTACAAAATGTTGATAAAATAATTAATCAAACAAATAGTACCTTCGGTGTGCCAATGTTTTCGTGTCCAAAAATATTGTCTGAATTTAAATGATCTACAAAATGTTGATAAAATAATTAATCAAACAAATTGTACCTTCGGTGTGCCAATATTTTCGAGTCCAAAAATATTGTCTGAATTTAAATGATCTACAAAATGTTGATAAAATAATTAATCAAACAAATTGTACCTTCGGTGTGCCAATGTTTTCGAGTCCAAAAATATTGTCTGAATTTAAATGATCTACAAAATGTTGATAAAATAATTAATCAACGAAATAGTACCTTCGGTGTGTCAATGTTTTCGAGTCAAAAAAATATTGTCTGAAATTAAATGATCTACAAAATATTGATAAAATAATTAATCAACCAAATTGTACCTTCGGTGTGCCAATGTTTTTGAGTCCAAAAATATCGTCTGAATTTAAATGATCTACAAAATGTTGATAAAATGATTAATCAAACAAATAGTACCTTCGGTGTGCCAATATTTTCGAGTCCAAAAATATTGTCTGAATTTAAATGATCTACAAAATGTTGATAAAATAATTAATCAAACAAATTTTACCTTCGGTGTGCCAATATTTTCGAGTCCAAAAATATTGTCTGAATTTAAATGATCTACAAAATGTTGATAAAATAATTAATCAAACAAATTGTATCTTCGGTGTGCCAATGTTTTCGAGTCCAAAAATATTGTCTGAATTTAAATGATCTACAAAATGTTGATAAAATAATTAATCAACCAAATAGTACCTTCGGTGTGTCAATGTTTTCGAGTCAAAAAAATATTGTCTGAAATTAAATGATCTACAAAATATTGATAAAATAATTAATCAACCAAATTGTACCTTCGGTGTGCCAATGTTTTTGAGTCCAAAAATATCGTCTGAATTTAAATGATCTACAAAATGTTGATAAAATGATTAATCAACCAAATTGTACCATCGGTATGCCAATATTTTTGAGTCCAAAAATATTGTTTGAATTTAAATGATCTACAAAATGTTGATAAAATAATTAATCAACCAAATTGTACCTTCGGTGTGCCAATGTTTTCGAGTCCAAAAATATTGTCTGAATTTAAATGATCTACAAAATGTTGATAAAGTAATTAATCAACAAGATTGTACCTTCGGTGGGCCAATATTTTCGAGTCCAAAAATATTGTCTGAATTTAAATGATCTACAAAATATTGATGAAATAATTCATCAACCAAATAATACCTTCGGTGTGCCAATGTCTTCCAGTCCAAAAATATTTTCTGAATTTAAATGATCTACAAAATGTTGATAAAATAATTAATCAACCAAATAGTACCTTCGGTGTGCCAATGTTTTCGAGTCAAAAAAATATTCTCTGAAATTAAATGATCTACAAAATATTGATAAAATAATTAATCAACCAAATTGTACCTTCGGTGTGCCAATGTTTTTGAGTCCAAAAATATCGTCTGAATTTAAATGATCTACAAAATGTTGATAAAATGATTAATCAACAAGATTGTACCTTCGGTGTGCCAATATTTTTGAGTCCAAATATATTGTCTGAATTTAAATGATCTACAAAATATTGATGAAATAATTCATCAACCAAATAATACCTTCGGTGTGCCAATGTCTTCCAGTCCAAAAATATTGTCTGAATTTAAATTATCTGCAAAAGGTTGATAAAATAATTAATCAACCAAATTGTACCTTCGGTGTGCCAATGTTTTCGAGTCCAAAAATATTGTCTGAATTTAAATGATCTACAAAATGTTGATAAAATAATTAATCAACCAAATTGTACCTTCGGTGTGCCAATGTTTTCGAGTCCAAAAATAGTGTCTGAATTTAAATGATCTACAAAATGTTGATAAAATAATTAATCAACCAAATTGTATCTTCGGTGTGCCAATGTTTTCGAGTCCAAAAATATTGTCTGAATTTAAATGATCTGCAAAATGTTGATAAAATAATTAATCCCCCAAATAGTACCGTCGGTGTGCCAATATTTTCGAGTCCAAAAATAGTCTGAATTTAAATGATGTACAAAATGTTGATAAAATAATTAATCCACCAAATTGTACCTTCGGTGTGCCAATGTTTTCGAGTACAAAAATATTGTCTGAATTTAAATGATCTACAAAATGTTCATAAAATAATTAATCAACCAAATTTTACCTTCGGTGTGCCAATGTTTTCGAGTCCAAAAATATTGTCTGAATTTAAATGATCTACAAAATGTTGATAAAATAATTAATCAACCAAATTGTACCTTCGTTGTGCCAATGTTTTCGAGTCCAAAAATATTGTCTGAATTTAAATGATCTACAAAATGTTGATAAAATAATTAATCAACCAAATTGTATCTTCGGTGTGCCAATGTTTTCGAGTCCAAAAATATTGTCTGAATTTAAATGATCTGCAAAATGTTGATAAAATAATTAATCCTCCAAATAGTACCGTCGGTGTGCCAATATTTTCGAGTCCAAAAATAGTCTGAATTTAAATGATGTACAAAATGTTGATAAAATAATTAATCCACCATATTGTACCTTCGGTGTGCCAATGTTTTCGAGTACAAAAATATTGTCTGAATTTAAATGATCTACAAAATGTTGATAAAATAATTAATCCACCAAATTGTACCTTCGGTGTGCCAATGTTTTCGAGTACAAAAATATTGTCTGAATTTAAATGATCTACAAAATGTTCATAAAATAATTAATCAACCAAATTGTACCTTCGGTGTGCCAATGTTTTCGAGTCCAAAAATATTGTCTGAATTTAAATGATCTACAAAATGTTGATAAAATAATTAATCAACCAAATTGTACCTTCGTTGTGCCAATGTTTTCGAGTCCAAAAATATTGTCTGAATTTAAATGATCTACAAAATGTTGATAAAATAATTAATCAACCAAATTGTATCTTCGGTGTGCCAATGTTTTCGAGTCCAAAAATATTGTCTGAATTTAAATGATCTGCAAAATGTTGATAAAATAATTAATCCCCCAAATAGTACCGTCGGTGTGCCAATATTTTCGAGTCCAAAAATAGTCTGAATTTAAATGATGTACAAAATGTTGATAAAATAATTAATCCACCAAATTGTACCTTCGGTGTGCCAATATTTTCGAGTACAAAAATATTGTCTGAATTTAAATGATCTACAAAATGTTGATAAAATAATTAATCAACAAGATTGTACCTTCGGTGTGCCAATATTTTTGAGTCCAAAAATATTATCTGAATTTAAATGATCTACAAAATGTTGATGAAATAATTCATCAACCAAATAGTACCTTCGGTGTGCCAATGTTTTCGAGTTCAAAAATATTGTCTAAATTTAAATGATCTGCAAAATGTTGATAAAATAATTAATCAACCAAATTGTACCTTCGGTGTGCCAATGTTTTCGAGTCCAAATATATCGTCTGAATTTAAATTATCTACAAAATGTTGATAAAATAATTAATCAACCAAATTGTACCTTCGGTGTGCCAATGTTTTCGAGTTCAAAAATATTGTCTAAATTTAAATGATCTACAAAATGTTGATAAAATAATTAATCAACCAAATTGTACCTTCGGTGTGCCAATGTTTTCGTGTCCAAAAATATTGTCTGAATTTAAATGATCTACAAAATGTTGATAAAATAATTAATCCACCAAATAGAACCTTCGGTGTGCCAATGTTTTCGAGTCCAAAAATATTGTCTGAATTTAAATGATCTACAAAATGTTGATAAAATAATTAATCAACCAAATTGTACCTTCGGTGTGCCAATATTTTCGAGTTCTACGAAATTTTAGTAACGAAAATAATTAATAACAAAAGATGAAACGCACGACATTGACATCTGAAGATATTTAGGGATAGTGAAAGCTGCTGTCCAAGAACCAAGTAAATTATTACGAAACAGAAAAATTCATTAGAAACAAAGAAATGTAATCTGACCTCTTATAAAATATCAATCCTTCTATATTGCGGACAATCACCTTCAGTGAATCTCGAACAATCTCGTCACACATGAAGAAGAGATTTGATCCAACATAAATACTATGGACAGAATAAATAATCAACGATGAAGTAACATGTAGATATAATGTCAAGAAAAGGAATCTAATACTTAACAACAGAAAGAGAGCACATAAAAAGCAGGTCTAGAAAACTTATTACACAGGAGACATTAAATGTAAGGGAAAAGTAACGTAATTGTTACCTGGATAGAGTGAGCGAATGTATGACTGAGTAAGATTTGGAAGAGATGACCAGAATACAAAATATATAAAGATCTAAAAGAAGGAAATTGTGGAGATCCATTATCACCAACATCTGCGAGGGACACGATATATAGAAGAAGATACTGTGTGAACTTAAAATTCGCGAGACTATTTTTTCTAACTGTAGAATTTACTTCTTAAATGAGTAATTGTCAATACCCTGGTGATATTTCGAACTATTGTAATTCCTCGTATTTATATACACACAAAAAGTCTTAGGAAAGGTATTAATTCGTCTCTTCCCTCCAGTTATGGATTCAATGATAGGACAGATTGGATTTTATAGCTTGGCTGGCAACCAGTCTACCGCAGAAAGCAATAGCAATCTACTGGATCATAATCTTCTATCCAGTCAGTCATGTCTCTTTCGAGACCTGATCACCCAAGCGTGTCTAACGCGTGGTACTTGATTGACTGAAAGTCTGAATACATGAGCATAGGCAGAAAAAATAAAAAATTGTATTTGAAGTTAGTATAGGTAGCCAAATAGTTGGTTATTCCTGGTTGTTTCCCATTTGGTTTAACACTACTCTTTATTAATTTTAATCAATGAGACGAAAAGCGATATAGCGATTGATTTTTTGTTTCAGTATTTGACGTCAATTTTGTTTCAGTAAGTTTCTATACTCAAGTGTGCATCCTGTCGTTTGGGTCTAGAATACAGCATCTGCATCTACTCCATATGGGTACGACCCACTAAAAACGAGTCATTTGACAGGTTTCAGTAATGGAGGATCAATATTGACTTACAGTATCTTATGGTATCCATATTGACTTACAGTATCTTATGGTATCAAGAAAAACAGATGCATTATATAGAGTGGCCACTGAAAAACTAAAAGTTTTGAAAAAGTCAAATTGCTCGCTTTCAATCTATTTACATTTTTCTTTTTTTTTTCTTTTTTTTTTTTTGTTGTTGCAGTATATAAAGCACCCCTTGGAAGTTTAAATGACTAGGTATGATGTCCAGCAACGAGTAAAACTCATTGAGTTTTTCTATTCCAATGAAAGATTAATTATTCAAAATCAGAAAAAAAAAATAGGCAACATTTTAATGCTGAATATCGCTTAGCGATAACAGGATTCAGAATCTAAACGCCCGCTTTTGAAAGAACCGGATCAGTCGGCGATCTCCCGGGAAGAGATCCTAAGCTCAATTATGCGCACTGACTAAGCAGTGAAAAGATGTACGGCAGATTGTCCTTGAATATCTATCAGCTTCTACACGCCATCGTTCTATTCAAGTCGGCAGCGCCAGAACATCGTTCAGAAGATTCTGAGACTGGATTTAAGACTGTTTCTCTACAAAATTTAAATGGGCCAAATTTTGCTATCCTAAGATACTCAGCGGCATTTTTTATATCATTCAGTCTTTCAGTGGTCACTCTGTAGAACACAACTGGGAGTTGATATGTCATTAAATCCCATAATTAAATATATTCAGAGATAAATTCGAAAACAAAAAGATATTGCTAGTCATCAGAAAACAATTGCCACCGAGAACTAGAATATTCAATAAATTGTCGCTGATTTTGCAAGAAATGTAATGTTTATTTACAAAAAAATCGTAAGAAATTCGTCACTGAAAGTATTTTTCATCACTAGCCACTACTTTTCTCGTTTTTCTACAAGAAGTTGAATTCTATGTCAGAAAAAGGACACGTCTTTTGAGGCCAATCACAAGTCGACTCATTTTTTGACATCTTCATAAGAATGAATGGGCTGATCAGACAGGTCATTTTTCATCGATATGAACAAGTGATAAACGTACGGGGAAATGTCTAATGAATAGTGGAGTAGGACATCCCATTCAAACATTTGCAAGTAGCAACGGGTGGCCTAGAGTTGTCGTGTTGCGAAATCACTTTATCGTGTTGGTGATATTGACCGCTTTTCTTCGAATGTCGGCTCAAACGAATCAATTAAAGTCGATAACAATCTCCCGAGATGTTTTCGGTCGGTTTGAGCAGTTTACTAAACTAAACCTAACTGATCCCACAAAATGCAGAGAAGAAGCTTCGAACCATGGATATTAGTCTTTACTGCCCATGTTGATTAGTTCACGATCTTCTACATTTAGGGTTATCAAAGTATACTTACTTCTTTTTATCGCAGGTCACGATACAATGCCAAAAATCTTTTTTTTTTCTACCACTGAAGCAGCTGTTTTACGTGGCAAGACGCTGTCGACGTCTCTCGGTTTCAACTTGTACGACACCCTATGTCCTTGCTTTTGAATCATCCCTAATGTTTTCAAACGTTTAGAAACTGTTGTGCGATTGACTCCTAATGATTCTGCTAATTCAATTTGCGCCTGACACGAGTCTCTGTGAAGGAATGCCTATCATTCTTCGTCTTCAAACTTTTTCGGTGTCTCAGAGCGTTCTTTATCTTCAACATTCAAATCTTTATTTGCACAGGCCATCCATTTTCTCAGGCTTATTATGTTTCGCGCAGTTTTACTCCGTTTCTTTCTCTCTATCCGCCATGTGAATATTAAATTCTCCATGCTCTCCTTCCTCATTATGTTTCCCAGAAGCCTCGTCTGTCTCTTTCTAATGTTAAGTATGAGTCTTCTCGTTTCCATCCTCTCTAACACCCCATTGTTGCTCATGTGCTCAGTCCATGGTATCCTCACTACTCTTCTGTAAATTTAAATTTCTTCTGCCTCTAGCCTCTCCTTTATCCTTGTTGATATCGTCCAACATTAACTTCTATACAAAAGGACAAATAGAACATAGCATTCTAGCTCTTTGTTTCCAATACGATTTTCCTGTCTCTCATTATCCTGAATAAAAATTTCTCTAGTCTTTCCGTTATCCTTGTTTTATATCTTCCAACATTAACTTCTATACAAAAAGGACAGAACATAACATAGCAATCCAGCTCTGTTTTCTTTGTTTCCAATAAGATTTTCCTGTCTCTCATTCAGTCAGTTTAGTGCCACACGTGATACACGATTGGGCGATCATGTCTCGAAAGAGACATGACTGGCTGGGCAGAAGATTATCCCGCACTAGGTTACCATTGCTTTCTGCAGTAGACTGGTTGCAGACCAAGGCTATAGAATCCAGTCTGTCCTGCTATTTAAGCCATAACTGGAAGGAAGAGACGGATTAATACCTTTCCCAAGGGTATTTGCGCGTAAGTGAATACAATGGATTCAATTGGAATTCGAACTCGGCTCCCCGATTTTCTCGTTCCGAGCCGATATCCACTGTACCACAACGCACATTGGTTAAATTTTTCTAGCCTCTCCTTTATCTTTCTTGATATCGTCCAACATTAACTTCTATACAAAAAGGACAGAACATAACATAGCAATCCAGCTCTGTTTTCTTTGTTTCCAATAAGATTTCCCTGTCTCTCATCACTCTGGTTAAATTTTTCTGCACTTAAATTCAGAATGTTGAGCTTACAAATAATAAAGCTTATCAGAAATATGTAGAGAAAGGGGAAAGTGATGTTACATTTCGAGGCTGGGGGAAATGAGTGAATGTGACATACCGAGTCAGGATCATGGTAATTTTCCTAATGATCTCTTCTGTATGGTGCACCACTATATTGGTGACAAGATATCAGTTTTTAGTTAAAATGGCTAGTTTAAACAGTAAGTTCTATGCTAACAGTTTATTTTCTTGCTTATGGAACTTTCCTGCGAATTCTTGCTTTCCAGTCAAATTTAATCTTCGAAAATTTCAATGTATTCTCAGATGTTATCGTTTGTCTTCTTAATTCCCGTTCTTTTATTGCTCGCACTCCTTAATAATGTATTTTCTCTTTACATTATTTCCCGCTTAGTAATCGCTTGTGTCTTAGTGACTTTGTAGCCTTCCTTGGAACAAAATGATTAAATTCTTTTTTCTATCAGTCTTGGTGTGACACATGTCGAGAAAGGCACAACTTGGTGTACAGATTCTATATTTGGTTTAATTTTTGGTTGTGGTTTCTATCCCTATTGTTTGCTAAAAGTGTTTTGTTGTCTGTTTATTACTAGCAAGATAGCCCGGTGTTGCTCGGGTGTAATGAAAGCTTTAAAACTAATCCATAGTCCTGGAGCTCAGACTCTTTGGACATTGGCACAAAAGACTAAAAAACAATCTAGTTAAAGCGAAACCGTAGACTGAAAGAAAAATGAATGTATGCAAGTCAAATTGAGTTCCTGGTATCGATATCAAATAAGCCTTTTTCGTCGTAAACTGAATTTTGAAGGGTAAATAAGTCCTCTGAGTAAATGGTATCATGGCTGACACTAAGAACTACAATTATACCTACGTAGAGCCAAACACGAAGCAAAAACTAAAATAAGAGGGCTGAAAAACTGATTTAGACCCGGTAGAATATCGGAGTATCGATTTCCAATATCAGAGTCAAATAAGTCATCCATGGGTAGAAATGCAACCTTGAAAGTTCTGAATATTGTTTCTTATGTCTTTGTCTATGAGTGTATAAAATTTGATTAAAATCGGACCACTCCTTCTATAACCCGATTTTTTCGATTATCAATTTTCGATATTTATCGGGGTACCTCGACACAAAACCTACCTAAGAACCCTTGCAGACGCTTTAGTACAACTCTGTAATTTTTAAAGAAAATCGGTTCGGCCGTTTTGGAGTCTATAGGTAACAGACACACACACACAGACACTCACACACACATACGCATACAGACACACACACACACACACACACACACACACACACAGACAAAGTTCTATTTATAGATAAGTTTAGATTTAGATTAATATTGTTATTTTATACGCCATATCCCTTCAGAAAAGTAAATGATCATTGGTCTCCATTTTTCTTTTTAATCATATCACCCCGAGCAAGGCGATAACGCCACTGATGTGCCGGGGGCTACGTAAGAGTGAAAAGATTAGAAGAGAGAAACCCGGAAACCACATCCTAAACTGGGAACAAGAGATGAGCATTTACACCTGTTCAATAGACGTGGGTGGAGTGTGAACCGAGCGATAATTTAGTCTATCTACTCGAATTGAAAAAAAAAAACAGAAGAAAAGTGAAAAGATTGTAAAAGAGAAAACCGGAAACCACATCCTAAACAGGGAACAAGGGATGAGTCTCTACACCTGTTCAATAGACGTGGGTGGAGTGTGAACTGGGCGATAGTTTATTCTATCTACTCAAAAAAAAAAAAAGAAGAAAAGTGAAAAGATTGGAAAAGAGAACACCGGAAACCACATCCGATCCAGGGAACAAGGGATGAGCCTCTACACCTGTTCAATACCTTCATGTACTTTGTAGCCCTTAGTAATATTTATCTTTTTGCTATCTCTTTGTTCTGTTTTGCACATACTCGTTCTATAAGGGATATCTTCTGCTTCTCCTGGTGTGGCATGTTAGGGCCAGAAAGAAAGACACGAAAAGAAGAAGTTAAGTTGAACCAGTCTATTGGAATAACAGGACATATATACAAAATAAGAGTGCTATTGGTCAGCAAATAGAAATGTCCGTCCGAATTGTCAAATTACACTGCGTCTCGACTGCCTCCTAGGAAGTCTCGCAGATTAGTATTTATGAAGTAGGTAAAGTTCATCCCAATGTAGATAGAACACCATACCATCCCCCCATCTCTTTCCATCTCTCGGCTTTGTTACATACTAATATTGTCAGATTTTCTAAGCCCAACTTACCACATTATATACCCTAGTAATTTCAACTGTCTCTTACTGGTTGTATACATAAGTGTACCTTTTCTTTGCATTTTATCTGCCCATGCCTGTACCTGTGCCTGTGCCTATACCTGTATCTGTTTTGGCATTCACCCTGGTCGGGTTAAGCCCGTTTCCTCCCAAGCGAAATTTGGGATTTGTTTAAGGACAGGGTCCCAATTACTACCCTGTATAGACCTCAGATATTTTTTAAATTATCCCGCAACATGTTGTCAATACATGCTGCGGTAGACTGGTTGCCAGCCAAGGGTATAGAACTCAATCTGTCCTGTTATTTAACTCAAAACTGGAGGGAAGGGACGGATCAATACCCTTTCCCAAGAGTATTAGCACGTAAGTGAATGCAGGGCTGGAATTCGAACTCGGCTCCCCAATTTCACTTTCCGAGCCGATATTCACTGAACCACAACGCACATCCGTCAAGAAACGCTTACAGCACCTGGCATTCCCAAGCGGTTATCCATCTAAGTACTGACCAGGCTCAACGTTGCTTAACTTCGACGAGCGGTGTATTTAACGTAATATGACCGTAAACAGCATTTTATCTAAAACTTTGTTGTTGCCCAAATGTTCCGTCCATGGTATCCTCTATATTCTTCCGCAGAATCACATTTTTGTTGTCTCAATTTTGCTCTTCGTTTGTGATGAGAATCTTCATCATTCACTGCTCTATAGAAGACAACCGGTATCAAATAACATTTCAGTATTTCTAAGAAAACTTGATTCTTAACTCATCAGTTAAGAATCAAATGCCATACACGATACACGCTTGAGCGATCATGTCTCGAAAGAGACATAACTGACTGGGCAGAAGTTTATCCCGCAGTTTGCCATTACTTTCTGCGGTAGACTGGTTGCCAATCAAGGCTATAGAACACAATTTATCTTGTTATTTAACCCATAACCGGAGAGGAGATACGGATTTATACCTTTCCTAAGGTTATTTGAGCGTAAGTGAATACAGGATATTCAACTGGAATTTGAACCCGGTTCACCAATTTCTTGTTCCGAG
The DNA here is from genome assembly GCA_037127315.1 of Ascarosepion bandense. Taxonomy (NCBI): domain Eukaryota; kingdom Metazoa; phylum Mollusca; class Cephalopoda; order Sepiida; family Sepiidae; genus Ascarosepion; species Ascarosepion bandense. The sequence continues at coordinate 3,663,567 of JBBBDQ010000511.1, forward strand.
CCGATATTCACTGCACCACAACGCACATCTAAAAATTATAATCCTTTATCCCGCAGTGTTTTGAATTTGCTTCTTTTATATATTGCGTAATGATTTATGCTAAATAGTTTCATTTCAGATAAAGAAGACAGCAACGCTAAAAGCAACCAAAGTAAGGATAGCTATGTTTGAGCATAGGTTGAAAGTAGTCAGCACATAAAGAAAAATAAATGGAGAGAAGTGTACGGGAGTTGGTTGCAGTTTCCTTTACGGCAGGTCCTTTTATTTAGTGGTACCAAAGTTCGTAAACACTTGCGAAAAATTGAATTTTTATGCAATTTTGTGTTTATATTGTTACAGTGATCTTCATCTTTGTATTCCAAATGACAATTGATAAAACTAAGCTGCGAGTTTTGATTCGTTACTGCTGGAAGCAAGGTCTTTTAACCAGAAAAGCTGCAGAAGAGATTTGTGCTGCCGAAGGTGAAGGAACAATTGCATATGCGGCGATCTCAAAGTGGTACAAGCATTTCGATTCTGGCGACGAGTCTTGAAAATAAGCCCCGTTCGGAACGGCCGTTAAAGTTGGAAGATGGAGACTTGCAAACCGGGTTGGACATTGCACCTTCATCGAGCACTCGAGAATTGGCTGATGAGCTTGGAGCTGGCAAATCGACAATTCACCGACATTGAAGCAACTTGATTTTGTTCACTAAAAGCCGTGCCAAGATCCGCACGAACTCACCGAAGCACAAGCCAACAGACGAGTTGAAATTTGCCATCAATTGCTCATCAATCCATTGGACGAGCGTTTTTGGAAATGGGTCTATCTTTTCCAGCACAATCGAGACAAGTGATGGGTTCAGAAAGGGCAAGAGACACCGTCGGTTCCAAAACACGATCGATTCGGCAAGAAAGTCATGTTGTGCGTTTGGTGGAACTTTGAAGGAATCGTGCATTTTGAGTTGGTTCCGAATGGTCGTGCCAACAGTGCCCAACTTTAATGTCATCAACCTTAGCGGGTCTACGAAAAGTTGAAGTAAAAGTACTCGGCTCTGATCAACCGAAAGCGAGCTTTGATGGAGTAGGACAATGCCAAACCACACACAGCCAGGAAGACCAAAGACAAATTTGAAGAGCTGGACGTCGTTGAGCTTCTCTGCCACACCCAACCTATAGTCCTGACAGTGCTCCATCAGATTACGGCCTTTTCCGCTCAATGCAACACATTCTGAACCTTAGATTACTTAGCAAGTAAAATTACAATTTTTTGCAAGTGTTTAGAAACTTTTGGGACAACCTAACATTTAGTGGTACCAAACTTATTTTTAAATTAACCCAATATTACCCACCATAAAATTCGGCATTTAATTAGAAAATTAAAGAAATCCGGCAATATTTTTGTTAAATGTCTAGTTTGGTTTGGTTTGTTTGTTTAACAGCATATCAACACCTTATGCGTCATTTCATGCAAAAATGATATTTTCTTGCAAGCTTTAGTAGTTTTTCCCAAATATGTATTACTGGTTATTTTCCCCAATAATGTATTTCTAGTAATTTGTTGTTTTGACACCATTTGGAGTTTAACTATTTGTGTTTAATTAGAACCCTAGCAGGTGCTAACAACCTTGAATCAGAGTGAGTGTAAGAACAATTAAGTGGTGGCTCAACACCCTTCGAAATCATCCGATCAGCAGGATTGCTGCCAGATGTATCTTATCGTCATACCCAGGACAAATCTGAACAGAGACTATTTCATTAATGTATAAGAATTGCAATTTCTTCTGATAATTTTTTTTATTTTTGTATTCTCCACAGTTTGGAATTAAATGTTTAAAAATGTCATTGGGAACGGCATGAAGCGATCTCTTCTTCCCTAACTACGGATTAAATAGTTGTCTCGAAACGAGTTCTCTGAACTTGAATGGTATTCCGTAATGATTTCTAATAGAAACCCGACATTAATTATTAGAAAAAATGTAAACCCGTAAATCTTTGTTTATAGCTATAACCAGTAATGTCTTATTATTATTATTATTATTATTATTATTATTATTATTATTATTATTATTTATGTACTGTCTTTCTTTACGACGTAGGCGATCATAGACTTCAACTTGCCCCTATCCCTTTTCGTTCTCAACATTTTTCCTCTTGCTATCTCTCTCATGATTCGCTTCACCATCTACCTGCTCAAGTCCATCAAGTATGTCGCGCACTGCTTTCCCATATCTCTCTTTCCCGCTATCGGTCCCGTGAGTATTAGATTCTCCAAACTCTCCTTCTTCATTACATGTTCCAGAAACCTTAACTGTCTGTTCCTTATGTTAAGTATAAGTTTACTTTTCGTTTATTTCCTCTCCCAAACTTTGTCGTTGCTCACATGTTTGGTCTATGGTATCCTCAGCATCCTTCTGTAGAACCACATTTCTGTTGCTTCAAGTCTCTTCACCTTTGAGGAGATCGTTCAACATTCGCTACTGTATAGAAGGAAACATACCATTATGACTATCATATTGTCTGCTTTCTTTTTCTTCCATGTGCTTGACCCTTCAGGACGTAGGCGATCATGGTCTTCTACATTTCCCTATCCCTGGTGGCTCTGAGCACGCCTTCTTCTGTTACACCATGCAATCCTCGTTCCGACATTCCCCTGATTAGGTCCTTCAAATATGTTGTCCGTTGCTTTCCCCTGTCTATTTTCCCTCTATCTGGCTTGTTAGTTCAGATTCTCCAAGCCTTCCCTTCTCATTGCGTGTCCCAGGAACTTCATCTGTCTCTTCCTGATGCTCAATATTAATTTCCTTTTCGCTTCCATCATTTCCAAGACCTCTTCATTGTTCACATACTCGATCCAAGATATTCGCTGCATCCTTCTGTAGAACCACATTTCAGTTGCTTCAATTTTTTCCTTCATCTTTGATGGTATTGTCCAGCATAGAAGGTATTAAATATAATTTCGTTATATTTTATTTTTTATTCATTTTATAATTATAAAAATTTTTAAACAGTTAAGCAAAAATTTGCGACGGTGAGTTGTAGCCATTATCTGTGAATTGGGTATTCAAAAAGAGGAAAGTAGAACTTTCAGGGGCCAGAATTGATTGATTTTGATGTAATGAATATGTAATGAACATGCATACACCTTGATTCCCCCTCACAGTAATGTACATTGGCTGGTGTCAGCCATAAATACAGACAAAGCCGAGGACGCAAAGAGGTCTACTACTACTAGATGTCTACGTCCATAGGTCTACCGCTAAGGGTCTACAGGTCTACTGCTATTAATCTAGGTCTACTGACTACGCTTACGTCCCAGGATACTGCATACGACGAGTACCGCCCATTACGTCTACGTACTAGATTGTCCTACCCGGTTACATATGCCTAAACAGCTTATCTCCCTCGAATGATATATATATATATATATATATATATATATATATATATATTAATCACATCGCCCCAAGTAAGGCGGTAAGGCCACTGGTGTGCAGCGGGCTACGTAAGAGTGAATAGATTGGAAAAGAGAAAGCTGGAAACCACGTCCTAAGCAGAGAATAAGGGATGAACCTTTACACCTGTTCAATCGACGTGGGTGGAGTGTGAACCGGGCAATAGTTCAGTCTATCTACTTCAATTAAAAAAATAAACAAAAAAGAATGTGAAAAGATTGGAAAAGAGAAAGCCGGAAACCAAATCCTAAACAGGGAACAAGGGATGAGTCTCTACACCTGTTCAATAGACGTGGGTGGAGTGTGAACCGGGCGAGTTCACTCTATCTATTGAAAATTTTTTTTTAAAAAGTGAAAAGATTGAAAAAGAGAAAACCGGAAACCACACCCTAAACAGCCAACAAGGGATGAGGCTCTACACCTGTTCAATAGACGTGGGTGGAGTGTGAACCGGGCGATAGTTTTGTCTATCTACTCCAATTAAAAAAAAATAAACAAAAAAGAAAGTGAAAAGATTGGAAAAGAGAAAGCCGGAAACCACAACCTATATATATATATATCGCTTTCCGGATTTATTGTTTTATTTTACGGCGTGTCAATCTTTTTCTAAATTATGGAAAGCTAGAAAACATTTTTAAACCATAAGAAATTTTAAAGACAATAATGATTTACTCATAGCAGGATAAATCCTACTAATTATCATACCAGTGGAAAAGAGGTGGTTAATACCTTTCCCAGAAGTATTTGCGTGCAAGTTAATAGAACGAACTCGACCGGAATTGGATATCAGCTCTCCGTTTTTTTCAAAGACGTTATCTATTATACCAACCGCACATCCAGACTTACATCACCTGGTACCCACAAGCAATCACTCATCTAGGTGCTGACAAGATTCAACGTTACTTAACTTCAGTCAGTCAATTAAGTGCCATACGTGATACACGCTCGGACGATCATTTCTCGAAAGATTATCTCGCAGTAGGTTGCCATTACTTTCTACGGTAGACTGGTTTGTCGGCCAAGGCTACAGAACCCAATCTGTTCTGTTATTTAACACATACCTGAAGGGAAGAGATAGATTATTATCTTTTCTAAGGTTATTTGCACGTAAGTGAATGCAATGAATTCAAGTGGAATTCGAACTCGGCTCCCTAATTTCTCGTTGTGAGCCGATATCGATTGCACCACAACGCACATGCTTACTTTCGGTGATCGTATAATAACCAGTGTTTCAACATGATATGGCAATAAGCCTCCGATGGTGAGAAATGAATGCAATTCTTACTGAGAGACAAAATATGGTTATTGCACGATCTAATATTACGTTTTGTTAAATTTAGTAGCTATTTCAGAAATTAAATTGTATAATTGAAGCCCGAAACCTAAAGCTAGATCAATCCAATTCAATGGTTCTTTAAGCCACAACCGATCATGATTTGATTTTGTCAGTATTTCATTTCGATTTTACTCCATGGGAATAGAATATTTTCAGTAATTTTCATCCCCAGACGGGAATTGGTTTTAAAACGCTTTTTTCAAATGCCGCTTGTTATCAATGTCATTGTGTGATACTATGTCTGCAGATTATCTTATTAATATCTGCTCTATTGACAACCATTGCTTCCACACCCTTCATCTAATCCAAAAGACTGTCTTCTAAACACTATCCGTAAAGTTTCTTTATGACAGACCGCTATTTTGAATTACTAAGCTCTTGTTTACTAAATGTGAATGAAATCATTTTTCGGTAGTCAACCGAGCGTGGGCAGATATGTTCGTAAGATTCTTTGAACAGTAAGATGTCATTTTATCTGGAAAGAAACAACGCCATTATTAATAAGAGCAGTTGAAATTAACGTGATTAACTGTGTAACTCTTGCCTCACTTCTTCACATTCGAAGATTGTGAACAATTAGAACCACCCTCGTTGATAGCTAGCTAGCTAGATAGATAGCTAGATAGATAGATCTTCTTCTTCGAAATGTGGCGTGTCTTTTCAATACGTGGGCGATCCACTTGGCTCTGACTATGGTCGCTCTCGATATATTTTCTCTTGGTATCACTTTTAAGCCCCGCTCCGCCATCGATTTGTTCATACTTAACAAGTACGTCTCGCGCTGCCTTCCCCTGTGTCTTCTTCCCTTTATCCGACCTGTGAGTACCATGTTCTCCAGGCCTTCCTTCCTCATTACATGTCTCAGAAACCTCATTTGACTCTTCTTTTTTAGTATGGGTTTTATAGATAGATAAATAAAGGGGGTCATTATTAATTTTAGCGCCACCACAAAATATAGGAGTAAAATGAAGAGTATTCGTGGAGAAATCTTAGTATAGTGCATGGCTTTTCAGCAAGTCGGACATTCTTATCTGAATTAATTTCCTATATTTGTCTTAGAAGTTCATAACTCTAGCTAGTCCGTCTATCCCTAGCCCATTGCTAGATTTATATTTTTTAATCATTTCACCCCAAGCAAGGCATTCCGCTGCCACTATTGCACATAGGGGAAAGTGATGAGAAACAATGGTTAGTTATAGGAAATGTCGGGAGAAGGGTGATAGACGGATGAGGACACCGAGGATGGGGGTTGAGTAGATGGGAAGAGTGTTTGAAAGAATGGATGCGAGTTAGTTAATAAGAGGTGTCTATTGACCTTATATTTAAATTCCTGGAGATTATAGCTGTCGGGGAAGCAAGTATATGGAAGGGAATTCCACCGACGGGAAGTGCGAGAAAAGAAGCTGTTAGAGTAGAAATTACGGTTACATTTTATCTGTTTCACTGTAAAAAAGTGGGACCTAGTTGCTCATATAGTATCTCGTGCAAATTCATACTTAGTGGTCCCAGTGATCTAAGTTCATCGGAACAGAAACCGTGAAAGTATTTATAGAAGATGCACAGGAAAGCCACATCACGCCGGTGAGAGAGTGACTGCAGCCGGGCTGGCAAGTCGGTATCGATCACATTACAGATTCTCTGTTGTATTTTGTCAAGAACCCCGAGAAGAATAGCAGAGACACCCGACCAGATGTGGCAGCAGTATTCAATACATGGGTGGATGGTAGATTTATATATGTGCAGGATGGACTCAAACGGGAAAAACTTCCGGGCTCTGCACAGAGAACCGACTTTCATAGCAGCGGATTTAGCAATGGATTCGATATAGTCATTCCACTTGAGGTCCGCTGAGAGTGTGAGGCCAAGTAGACGTAGTTTTTTTCTCTCAGGGAGGCTAGCCTGTTCCATGCTAATGGGAGGTAGGAGTGATTGTCTATGATGGTTAATTGATAGCAGCTTCATTTTGGAAGCATTAAAATTTACGAGCCATTTCTGACTCTACTCCACCATTGATTGTAGGTTCTTCTCAAGCTAGGTAGCGAGGTTCGCTTTGTCACCCACACCAGATTTTTCTGTTTCTTAATTCTTTGCATAGCTTTAGGAAGGCATTTTACGTTAACACAAAGCGGCTTCGGATTTCAGTATCGCCTTTTTCTGTCCTTTTTTCCTGAGCTTCCCAGATATCAAACCTTTGGTATCTCAAATTAGTAATAATAATTTGTATATTGGGTTTTTCTTTTTCCTTAAGCTCCGTATCCTCTCAAACAAGTACACTAGTGTCTTTCCACAGGCTGCCCATTTGTAGGTTTAAGTAACATCTGTCCATTTATATAAACTCATTACATAGTTTATTCATTCTTCCTCTCTTCTTCTCTTGATCTCTCTACGCCCTGTGAGTGTTAAATTCTCGAAGTCCGCTTTATTCAAATATTTCATATGTCCTTTCCTGATACTAGTCAGAAAATCTTATTGTTAAGTTTGACGTGTGACTCGGACAGTTTATTATCAGAACCGTTACACAGTGTGAAACAGACTCCCAAGAGGATGCTTCCCAAATCACTATAAACTTATTCTCTTGTAATCTAGGGCCAACCTTTAACTACCCTTCATATCCTAAAAAATACACTTCTTGCTCCAACCTTGTACGTTATTACAACCCCATTTATTAAAATTTATGTTCGTTCTTCTGTTTTTTATTTTCATATTTTTTCCCTCAGCCTTCAGCGTTTTATTCCTTTTTGTTGTCTTTTTATATTTTTTATTATTCCTTTGTAATTTTGAGGACTATACATGCTACACCAGGATTTGTTATCGGAGGCCACAATTTGAACAACATAAGGTATGCAGATGATACAGTGCTGATTGCAGATACAGAAAAAATTACAGGACCTCCTACAGCATGTAACTGAGGAGAGTGACAAAAAGGACTATAAATAAACAGCAAGAAAACTGAATGCATTGTCATCAGCAAAAAGAACAACCCAAAATGCCAAATACAGGTGGGGGATACTAGAATCAATAAAGTACAAAAATTTAAATACCTAGGAAGTGTTCTAATAGGAGATGGAAAGTGCGAAACAGAGATCCGAAGGTGAATTGGCATGGCGAAGGACGAGTTCCAGAAGCTGAGTAAAGTACTAAGACACAGGAAAATTTCCCAAGAAACAAAGAAAAGAGTGCTAGATTACTATTTGATGCAAATTCTTCCATACGGCAGTGAATAATGGACAATATCATCGAAGATGAGGAAAAAAATTCAAGCAGTGGAAATGTGGTTTTACAGAAGGATGGTGTGGGTATCATGGACCAAACATGTGAGCAATGATGAGGTTTTAGAAAAAATGGCAACGAAAGGAAAACTAGTCGTGAGCATCAGGAAGAGACAACTGAATTTCCTGAGAAATGCTATGAGGAAGGAGGGCTTGGAGAACCTGATACTGACAGGCCAGATAGAAGGAAAAACTGATAGAAGAAAGAGCGGATAACATATTTGAAGGGCCTGATCAAGTGGATGACGGAACGGCGGTCGCCTGGAGTAACAGGAGAAAACATACTAAGAGCCACCAGGGATAGAAAGACATGATCGCCTACGTCCTGAAAGGATAGGACACATAGAAGAAGAATTTCATTCATTCTTTTTTGCCTTATTTCTTTTATCTGTTATATATATATATTTTTTTTTTACAACTGTCAGATTATTCATTTGAGTTCCTGCCTTTTCCGCTTACGGCCATACCACGTTGAATACACCGGTTCTCACTCGATCACCGAAGTTAAGCAACGTTGAGCCTGGTCAGTACTTAGATGGGTAACCGCTTGGGAATACCAGACGCTGTAAGCGTTTAAGTGACGGATGTGCGTTGTGGTGAAGTGGATATCGGCTCGGAAAGAGAAATCGGTGAGCCGAGTTCGAATTTCAGTCGAATACCCTGCATTTCGCTTAAGGACTGGTACCCTTGGGAAAGGTATTAATCCATCCCTTCCCTTTTTTGGGAAAAATAACAAGGGTAGGACTTGGAGACCCTGCCCTTAAAAACAAATCCCAATGAATATTTATACTCGAAAGAAAAAGTATTACTAGACACAAAACTCACATAAAAAACAACAATAAATTGTTGAAAGACAAAGGTATTACCAGTAATAAATAAATAAAATTTAGTTGGCAATATATAACCCGCCGAGGTTGATATGCCATATAAACAAAACCAACCAATCCTACTTTTTTTTCTTTCTCTCTTTTCATTTATTTTACATTTCTTTCTCTTTTAATTCTGCTTTTATATGTGCTTTTATTTTCGTTTTCATTTTCATAATTTTCTTCGCATTCCTTTTGATATTTTTAGCTTTTTATGTGTTTATTCCTATTATTTTTCCCCTTATGTTTTTATTTTTACTACTATCTCTTTCAAATCACTTCCATCTACAATCGCGAAATATTTGCTGACAATTCCAGGCTACAGCATTTAAATATTTGATTCATAAGCTATCAGAGACGTTAACTTAATTGATTCTAACTGCAAATATTGACAAGTCGTTATAATGCATTGCAATACGAAAAGCTATAACGTACACGCTAAAGTTCACGTCTACTCTGATAAGACGCTGATTTACAATTCGATTTTTTTTATTATTTGTTTAGAAAATGTTAAACCTATTTTTAATTTTTTGTGTGTTTTTATCAATTTTTCCTTTATTTTCTTCATTTTGAAGAGTTCGCTAATATTCTGATGGAATGAAGAAATTGATGAATAAAAGTGATTTATTATTCTGCTTGCTGCAATTTTCTGTAGGCATTTCGCAACACCCCAAAATACATGACTCTACGGTGCATCGTATGGAGTTTTAATATTGTTTCTTTGATAAGTATATCCAGAGTAATATGGGTAAATTTTCACTATTTCATATTTTTAATTTCGTGCATACCAGTTGTTTATTTTTATTTTCTCGATTGCACTGTGTAGTATGATCAGTTGGGCACCTTCAGTGAGAAAGAAAACACAATGGCGCAAGAAATTTGAAAATGTTATGCTAAAATTTGATGTCATTCGTGTCAAAAGCTTTAACATTTCAGGATGTTTAGGCGTCAATCTGAGGACAGTGCAGAGGATTCAGAAAAAATTGGATGATAAATCCCGTCAACATCATGGTATTTGGAATGTTCAATAATAATAGCGACGTTATGCCTCCATTTTCACACAAAGCCTCAGACTTAATAGGGAGGCCTACATCAAGTGACTGGAGGAGATAGTGCTGCTCTGTGTCAACAGGGTGGTTGCTGGAAGACCCTATATATGTTAGCAGGGCATTGCAACATACCACACAAGCAGAAGAAACTAGATATATCCGTCAGATAATTTCTGGTACCACATTATCCCTTACATCTGGCTACCTAACACCCCAAGCTGCAAACCCATTGATTATTATGTGCATGGCGGAATTTTGGAAAAAATATTTGAAAAAGTTTGTATGCCATTCTATTCTTATTAATAGCATGAATATGAGAAAATGACCAAATATAACAATGGTATAGGAATGTGTCTGAACTGTACGTGCTGGATAGTCTTAAAGGATAAACAAATGTGAGCAGGTGCCGACGAATTCATTCACTATTGTGATGTTGGTTGTTTTCTTTTATGGCATATCAACCTCGGCGGGTCATTTATTGCCAACTAAAATTTATTTATTTTTTATAAGCGTTTCACCCCGAGCAAGGCATGTCACCGCCACTACTGCGCAGGGGGATACATAGAGTGGAGAAAGGATGATTAAATATAAGAAATGTCAGAGGGTGGGTGATAGGCGGGTAGGGATACCGAGAATGGTTAAATACAGGAAATGTCAGAGGGTGGGTGATAGGCGCGTAAGGATACCGAGAATGAGGGTTGGGTAAATGAGAGTGTTCTGAGAATAATTGGGAGTTAGTGTGATAGGAGGTGTCTATTGACCCTACATTTAAACACCTGGAGATTGTAGCTGTCGGGAAAGCAGACTTGTGGAAGGGAGTTCCACAGGCGGGAAGCGCGAGAAAAGAAGCTATTGATGTAGAATTTACGGTTACATCTTATTTGTTTAACTGTAAAAGGGTGGGACCTAGTTGCTAATCTAGTATCTCGTGCAAATTCGTGCTTAGGCGGCACCAGTGATCTAATCTCATCGGAGCAGAAGCCATGAAAGTAATTGTAGAAGAGGCACAGGGAAGCCACATCACGCCGGTGAGAGAGTGGTTGCACTCGGTCTGCCAAGTCAGTATCAACCACGTTACAAATCCTCCTTTGTATTTTGTCAAGAAGTCCAACTTTTTCTTTCAACAATTTATTGTTAGTTTTTATATAAGTTTTGTGTCTAGTAATACTTTTTCTTTTCGAGTATAAAGATTCATTGGGATTTGTTTTTAAGAGCAGGGTCTCCAAGTTCTACCCTTGTTATTTAACCCATAACTGGAGGGAAGGGACGGATTAATACCTTTCTCAAGGGTACCAGGGCTTAAGTGAATGCAGGGTATTCAACTGGAATTCGAACTCGACTCACTGATTTCTCTTTCCCAGCCGATATTCACTGTACCAAAACGCACATCCATCACTAAATGCTTACAGCGTCTGGTATTCCCAAGCGGTCACACATCTAAGTACTGACCAGACTCAACGTTGCTTAACTTTGGTGATCGAGCGAGAACTGGTGAGAACTTGATAGGCCGTAAGCCCACTATTGTGATGTAATGAATACGCATGCACCTTGGTTCCCCCTCCTAGTAATATGATTGACTGGTGTCAGCCATGAATACAGACTAAGGCATACTGCATACGACTACGACGAGTACCGGTCCATTACAGCTACTTGGTAGATTGCGCAACCCGGTTACATTTGGCAAAACCACTTAGCTACTACGAATAAAACATATCTCCCTTTCCTGAACATATCATATTGTTTACGTTTCAGGTACGAAACTGAAATTATCAGATATAAAATTGAATATATACCAAACGAGACAAATAATGCAATCGTTAATTAAAAAAATGAACCCTGTCAGTACGGCATCTATAGCACAATTGGTAAAGGTAGGTTTTGGGTATAGAAATGGTTTCTTGGTGAAAACGTGGTTACATGTTCGATGTTCGTCTCACTGTTTAAGGAAATTGAGCATAAAGTATAAGTATTAAGAAATTAAGTATAAAGAGGATAACAATTAAAAAAAAAAATTTTTATAGCAATATTCAGACAAACACACATAATTATACTTATATATATACTAGCACTATAACCCGGCGCTGCTCGAGTGTAATGAATGCTTTAAAATTAATCCATGGTCCTGGAGCTCAGACATTTTGGACGTTGACACGAAAGACTAAAAAGCAATAGTTGTTTCTAGTTAAAGTGAAACCGTAGACTGAAAGAAAAATGAATGGATGTAAGTCAAATTTTTATTTCCTAGTATCGATATCAAATAAGATTTTTCGCCGTGAACTAAATTGTTAAGGCTAAATAAGTACTCTGAGTAAATGGTATCATGGCTGAGACTAAGAACTACAATTATACCTACTTACAGCCAAACCCAAAGCAAAAACTAAAATAAAAGGGCTGAAATAAAAAAAGATACATACAGCCAGGTAAACAGACACAGACACAAACATCTTGCCTTATATATATATATTATTGATTTACTGCACTATTGTAAGAACTGCAACCTTGAAACTCCTGAATATCGTTTCTTGTGTTTTTGTCTATGAGTGTATCAAATTTGATTAAAATCGGACCACCCCTTCTATAACCCGACTTTTTCGATTATCGATTTTCGATATTTATCGGGGGTATCTCGACACAAAACCTAGCTAAGAACAATTGCAGACGCTTATAGTACAACTGTGTAAATTTTCAAGAAATTCGGTTCAGCTGTTTTGCAGTCTATAGGTAACGGACACACACACACACACATATACACGCACACAAAGTTCCATTTATAAATAACTTTAGAAGATATATATATATACACGCTCTCACACCCTGGTTGAGCACTCTGTAAGAATGGTAGATTTTGTAAAAACAGTAGCGCTTCAAGCATCTACGCATGGTTCATTCAGTAATGAATTAAAACACTTTCAGCTACTGGCGTATGTTTACATTGTATATCACACGCTAAAAGTCAGCTTTTTTAACCGAGCGCCCATAGCTCAGAGGTAGAATCGCCGACTGAAGTCAATACGGTCGGGTTTCAATCCTAATCAAAGGTAATCGGATATCTAACCGTTATTTAGCTTGTTTTTTTTTTTTGTCTAACTGTACTGATGTGCTGTGAAACAGCGAAACAGATCTGTCTGCGGTTGATTATATATATATATATATATATATATATATATATATAAAAACATAGGGAGAGTGAGAGCAGAAAAGAAAAACCCTGAAGAGTGAATGCATGATAATGTCTCCATGTAACTTCAAAGTCGACTAAAATAACACTGCTCATCTAAGTGCTAAAATTCATTTTTAATGCTTTAACTCGATATCAATATCGAGAATTTAATGACAAAATCTTGCTCGCCGAAAAAGCCCTCCTACCAGTAAACTACTTAAAAAACGCCAATATATATATATATATATATATATATATATATATATATATATATATATATATATATATATATATATATATATATATATATATATATATTATTTCCGAAAACTTTTCCAACCAGGCTGTGCGTTGTGGTGCAGTGGATATCGGCTCGGAACGACAAATCGGAGAGCCGATTTCGAATTCCAGTTTAAATACTTGCATTCACTTGCACCTTGGTAAAGGTATTAATATGCTACTTTCCTCTAGTTATGGGTTAAATGACAGGACAGATTTGGTTTTGTTTGACCAACAGCTGGAGGAAAGAGACCTTTCCCAAGGGTATTTGCACTTAAGTGAATACGAGGAATTCAACGTGAATTCGAACTCAGTTCTCTGATTTTTCGTTCCAAGTCGATATCCACTGCACCACAACGCATATACGACAAATCTATTTACTGTAAGATCGATCCCTATACGATAAAAGTGAGCAGTAATGAACGTACAAGATCTAAACAAGAGGAAGTGATGGGTTAATTAGTTTGGATTCGTATCAGTAAATCATTATTATCTAAAAATGATTTACGATCTAAATATGTTCATGTCTTTAAATATCCTGCAAAATGTTGATAAGCCATCAAAAAGCAAATCTATGTAGTATTTTTTTTCAGTTATTTAGTTTTTTTTATCTTTATTTTATCCCAATTTTATATGATTGCAATGCAAACAAAACGGCGTTTCTTTAGAAATGTACTGTTGTGACCTCTTCCTAGTTGTTCTTCAAAAGATTATACATCTGTCACAACCAATGGCAGATATTAGCAGTCTCAAAGAAAGCATTGTCAAGAAAATGACTGGTCTTTTACTAAAAAGCTGGTGTCGATATTTGTTTTCCGCCTCCAGAAAGATTTTGTTAAAGCGAGCATCAACGCTGAACAAAACCTGTAGAAAGAAGCGCAGCCATACAACTGTCTAAGAAGGATGGTGATTCACTGGAAAAAAATGTCCGTTAAAAAGTCTTTGCAAGTGAAAAGAAAGAATGAACAATTTACGTGGAGATTGGAATGCTGAAAAGAAAAAAAAGTTAAGAGATTTTACTCTAATCACAAACCACAAGAGGACAAAAACAAACAGCATAATTTAATATCTGACAATTTTTTTCAAAAGTGCCGCCCATAAAAAGACGCATCTCAATCTTAATGATATCAGGTTCCCTATTTCTTCTTCTTTTCCATGTGATCGCAGGACGTAGCTAACCATGGCTCTTCACAACTTCCTGTCCTTTGCAGCTTTGAATAAGTTTTGTCTTTTGTTTCTTCTCCCAAATCCTGTTGCACCATCCATTTAACCAAGCTCACCTAATATGTTATGTGGTTTTTCTTTGTCTCCTTTTCCTTCATTCTGTCCTGTGGGTATCAGATTTGCCAAGCCCCCTTTCATCGTTATAAGCTTTAGAAACTTCTACTAACTGTTCTTTAATTCCCTTTTTATTTCTAGAACTCCATCATTAATCACATATTCAGTCCATGGCATGCTTCTGTAGAACCGCATTTCTGTTGCTTCAAGTCTCTTCTTCATCTCTGAGGAGATTATCCAGGATTTACTACCAGTTTGTTTTGTTTTGGTAATAATGGCCCCAAACACTGCTAAAATATAAGCTGTTTTCTTTTATTCTGTAAATAGTTTTTTGAAACACCGTGTGCTTTATTTATCCATCCTTTTAAGTTGACATAAGCAAATTTTACACCAAATTAAATCCTAATTTTTTTCCTTTTCAGTCAATTCAGCGCTTATGTCTTAAAAAGACATGACTGACTGAGAAAATTTTCCCGGAATACCTTGCCATTACTTTCTGCGGTAGACTGATTGCCAACCTAAGCTATAGAACCCAATTTGCCCTACTATTTAACCTATATCTGGAGGGGGAAGCGACGGATTAATACCTTTCTCAAGAGTATGTGCGCATAAGAAAATACAATGAATTCAACTGTTATTCGAACCCGGCTCTCCAATTTCTAGTTCCGAGCCAATGTCTACAGCAACACATCGCACCTCCGTGGAGCTAATTCGAAGGAGGAAGAATACTTAAAATCTTCTTATTGACTGAGGAGACGTTTATTCTTGGAATACTGTTTTCATATAGAAAATTCTGGGGTTTCTGTTAGTCTAGAATAGATGTGCATTGACCGATCAAACCCAAGAAATGCGTCAGATTTTGTAAGATTTGATTCCACAAAAAATCCGAGCTTGCACAAACCTATATCTTTCCATGAGCCAATAAAAGGCAAATACATTCACAAATTCATCAATACGACAGTAAGTGCACTAAATTCTAACATGTGCCTACGTCTGTCAAAACAAAATAAATACGACCGCTAGTATCAGAAGCAAGGAAAAATATAAAAATTGATCCAAATCTATTTTTCACAATCGCATCAATATGCGTGGTTATATGTTTTTCTTCAGAAAGGCGTAGATTGACTAGCTGGACGCCAAGTCAAGGCAAGGTATTTTCATACTTTCTCTCACTTTTTCTTTTACACTGATTGATTTTTAATGTACCGTCAACAAAGAAAGAACATTACAGAGAGTCACAGGTCGTCAACAAAACGTTTCATTTAAGCGACATAACTTTTTCACATTTTCTCTTTCACACCGAGTAAAGTGATTGTCCCCTTTTCTCATTTACTTGTCGGCAACAAAAAAGAAAGAGGAACAAAGACAATATTTCCGCTTGTTCCCCTACTACACTCATAGCGACT
Organism: Ascarosepion bandense; assembly: GCA_037127315.1. NCBI lineage: Eukaryota > Metazoa > Mollusca > Cephalopoda > Sepiida > Sepiidae > Ascarosepion > Ascarosepion bandense. The sequence goes on from JBBBDQ010000511.1 coordinate 3,679,644, forward strand.
ACAGTTTTTTCTTCTCTTTACCAATTTATTTCGTCTGACTTTAAGAAAACTGAACTCTTTAACACAAGAAAAACTTTATACAGAACTTTCAAACATAAATTTTATTTCAAGACAGAAAAACTGATGTCATTCTTCTCATTAAATATATGTATAAATATTAATACAAACGAGATTCTTTTAGCATTTCTTTAAAGTTGTGATTCTTTCAAATGTGGTGGGCTCGATTATGTTTGGCACAAAACCATTTCGCAAGCATAGCCAACGCTCTCTACAAATGTAAACAGTTAAAGGAGGTAGAAAGTACTGTTAGTTACACTCAGATGCACAGCTTAGTACAATAAATTTTAATTAATTTTTTTAAAAAGTAAAATTTTATTAACATAAATTATTAAAATACAAAATCCACCCACTATTTTAAAAACAATTAAATGATTACAAAAACAAATACTTATTTAATAAAAATATATATTTTTGTATTCTTTTTCTTTGTGTTTTCATATATACAAGAATCCGTGTTCCAGTTCGCTGTGAATTTTTAAGAGCTACATACAAATCACAAAGTCAAGTGCTTCAAAAAGTTGGAATTTGACTCTAGAAAGAAATATTTACATATTCAAAGATGTATGTTGCATACTCAAGAGTAATTTATCCTAAGAATGGATTCTTCTCTATTAAAACGAAAGGAAGAGATTTTAATTAAAAGTATTGTTTACCATAAAGTCCTATAAACTTGAATTACAAAAAAGCAATGAAACCGCCAAAAAGGGTTTTGTTAAATTATTTTTCCAAACAAATCAGCTCATTCAAATTTCTTTGATAGATTTGCAAAATTAAATAAAACGTAGGGTTTGTGAGTCTCGGCAAAATAAGTTAGTGATAATTTTACAATACTAAATACTATGAGAATGTCAACACGGGTCATCTTCTTTCAAAAAAAGAAATCTAATATCTAAAATTGCTTCTTGTTTCGATCGTTTATTCGTTGGAATTAAAAAAAAATATTACGTCTTGATAGATAGCACTTTTTTATCATTTCTTCCTTGCATAAAAAATCCAAGCATAAAAAGATGTATGATTTTGCGCATGCAAATAGAGTTCTGTTCCAGTATATAGACTGTTACCCTATGTTGTAACAGTCGGAATTAAAACAATGGAGAGTTCAACGGGAAATTACTATCCTATCTTTTCTTAGAAGTCATGGTAAATCATAATTCAGAAAAAAATCGATGGAAATCGGTGATTGGCTACGTGGAGAAGGAAGATAGCATTGACTCATTAGAGGGTGGGCTGAAACATCCATCGGCTGGCTATGAAGAAGCGATGATAGAGCTGTGAAATATTGCCGGCATTAATCTCAACTCTTAACAATTAATTCTTTCTTTCCCGGTAATCTGGTATGTGGCTGTTCAAAGAAAACTTAAAATAAAACAAATAGCAAAATCTCTTGAAAATAGGGAAAAATTTGGCATCGTGGGTTTATCAAGTACCTTTATTCTAACGTTAGATCAATACAAGACCCGTAAGCTCCTAAAAGTAGAGCTTACTCTGGCGTTGCATAAGATTATCGTATGAACGGGCAAGCATCATGAAAACAAAGCTGAAGCAGGCACTAAAAGAGACCTAATTCTAAACAGAAAGAAGCAATAAATTTCTACTCCTGTTCAAAAGACTAGAGGAGAGTGTAAACCAGATGTTAGGCGGACCTATCTACTAGTATTGGTAAAGGAAAGTAAAAATCCACAGAGTGAAATGAAATAAATAAAACTTTAGAGTTCAGGCGCAGACTTTATGAGTACAGAGTTGAAGTAAAATTTAGAAAGAAATGGGAAAATTAATTCTAAAAAGGAAACAGAAATGTTTTCGTTAAGAAAAACTGAAGGAGTGTGAACTGAACAATAGTGTGAACTATCTACTCTTGTAGAAAAAGAGTTTAGCCCCCAAGGGCATACATGCTGCCATGTTTGGTATTGTTGACTACAAATGGACTGTTCCCATTGCTATATATTCTCTACAAGAGGGTCGTAGAGAGTCACTTGAGAGTCTCTAATGAGTTACTGAAGAGTCAGTGCGAGTCAGTGAAGAGTTAGTCACACTTCCGTTGGCGTACCGGAAGTAATCACGTATACACACGTCTTACGACGGATTGGACTCTTGTATCTTTCTATTGTAAATATTACTAATCACTTCTGTACATACTAACCGTCTTTTCCGCAGAATACAACTTATATTCTGATTCTGTTGTTGAGTTATTAATTTATACTTGGCGACATAACAGTTATATTAGCGTTTAACGCAACAGCTATATCAACAGTGCAAAAGTGGGTGAGTGCGGAATAATCTGAGGGACAAAAAGCGTTAATACTGCTTCATTATATCAGCAAACGAGAAGCTTAGAATAATTTAGGACACGCTCGCATTCGTTATGAGCAGAGACAAAAATGTGCCTATTGTAGGTAGAAGCGTCGCCCCTGTAAACCAGGAAGAAGTGATTTCTGTAGAAATGACGGTCAAACAAGCAGATGAGAACCAAGGAGATGGATTAAGTTTAGGTCGGAACTTCTTGGTTGGGATGAAAATATCGATACCGGCTTTCATTCAAGAGGAAACCTCAGAGGCCCACTCATCAAGAGGGAGACTAAAAATATTTGTTCCAAGGGACATCACAAAATCAAATCGCGGAACGACTGCCATTCCGCTTTTTTACAGTAATTAGATATTCTGCTAATAGGAGGTTCCTGGAAAGAGATATTAACGGAATCCACAGCATGATCAGAGTTGCCAGGAGGTTAAAGCTGCATGGCATACCAAGTGTCAGGGACAGAAGTGAAGCAGAGATCTAAAAGGGAAGCGTTTCTTACAGGGTTATTGGGGAAACATGTGGGGGAATTCGCCACTTGCGTGAAAGACTGAACGATTGGGAAGTTTAACCTATGGACGCTTGCAAGATCAATGACATAGTATTTCAGCCACTTGGTGATGTGGATATTGAAGTAACCGAACAGAAATATATTAGGTTGTCCCAAATGTTCGTAATCACTTGCGAAATAGGTCTATCTGGTTCAGCATAATCGATGCAGTAGGGCATTGCCAAGCCACACACCAAAGCCAAGTTTGAAGAGCTGGACAGCGTTGAGGTTCTGCCACAACCAGACTACAGTCCTAACTGTGCTCCTTTTCCGCTCAATGCAACACTTTCTGAAGAGCCACCGATTCGACTCGTTTGATGAAGTCGAGGAAGCGTGTCAAGAATTCTTTGATTCGAAGCAAGCTGAATGGTACTTTGACCAGATCCGATAGCTTGCAGATTGATAGCACAAAGTCTTGGAAAATGTTGGTCTTTATTTTGAGCAATAATTTTTGTTGTTTTTGCTAGTAAAATTTCAATTTTTTGCAAGTGTTTTCTGGTAACCTTAGATTACTTGGCGAGTAAAATTTCAATTTTTTTGTAAGTGTTTACGAACTTTTGGGACAACTGAACATTAGAGAACGGCTGAATTAAAAGTAACATTTAAAAGATAAACGACGATTCGAATAATATGGCGTCTATAATAACCTTCAAACACAACATCTTCATACAGTCATTTATTAGTTTTGTTAATTATATTTTCAGTTTCTGACATAAGTCACTTATCGTTCGCATTCTTTTCCTCTGCCATTTTTTTTATTCCTTTATATCACATGCAGATGTGCGTTGTGGTGCATTGGATATCGGCTCGGAACGAGAAATCGGGGAGCCGAGTTCAAATTCCAGCTGAATTTATTGCATTCACTTACGCGCAAATACACTTGGGAAAGGTATTAATCCGTCTCTTCCTTCCAGTTATGGGTTAAATAACAGAACAGATTGGGTTCTATAGCTTTGGTCGGCAACCAGTCTACCGCAGAAAGCAATGGCAACCTACTGCGGGATAATCTTCTGCCCACTCAGTCATGTCTCTTTCGAGACATGATCGCCCAAGCGTGTATCACGTATGGCACACAACTGACTGACTGATACCACGTTACTTAGGTATTTTATTTTATTCTAAATGCTTGATCAAGAAGAAGTAAGAATTTAGTAGAAATAAAATACTAAGTATAAATAAACAACAAGTATAAATAACATTATAAATAACAGAAAGAAAATATTATAAATCCGCTGCTAAGGAAGTCGATTCTCTGTGTAGGGCCAAGAAGTTTTTCCTGTCTGAAACAATCCTGCACATATATAAATCTACCATCCGCCTGTGCATTGAATACTGCTGCCATATCTGTTCAGGTGCTCCTAGGTGTCCTCGACCAAATCCAAAGAAATATCTCTAATGTGATCAATCCCGACTTGGTAGCTCAGATATAGTCACATTCTCACCAGAGCAATGTGGCTTCCCTGTGTCTCTTCTACAAATATTTTCACGGCTTCTCCTCCGATGAACTTAGGTCACTGATGCTTCCTATATATGGATTTACTCGAGCCACAAAGTTAGGAACTAGGTCTCACCCTTTTCCTGTGAAGCCAATAAATGTAAACACAAATTCTACTCCGGTAGCTTCTTTTCTCGCACTTCCCGTCTGTGGGATTCTCCCTTCGTTTACTTGCTTCCTTAACCGTTTATATGTAAAGTCAATAGTTATCTCATTTTTTACTAACCTGCAGACTCTCTTTCATGTTCCTTTCTCCATCTACTCTCATCAGTATTCGGATCGTTCTCTTACCCACTTCATGACACCCCCTATAACCTGTCACTATTTTTCATAATTTTCCTCCTATGTAACCCTCTGCAGAGCAGTGGCAGTAAAATTCCTTGCTTTGGGTGATATGATTATAAAAAAAATCTACTGAATATCTAGATATAACACAAACACGATACACAATAAATTTTATACGGATTGTCATCTAGTTAAGGGAAAAACTTCCACTAAAAATGACACACATATAAAATCAATAATTTTCTTATATTAGTATATTGCAGAGGGACAATTTCGCGATCATTTCAATAAAATGGCTTGCATTATTTACAGTCATATTTGACCTAAAACTTATAAAAACAGAAAAACTCATCCATGCTATTAAATATTGATTTAGAAGTGAAATGTTATACAAGAGTCCTAAAGTGATAAAAATGATACAAAAAAGTTATCGAGGTGATGCAATGTCTCAATCTTTACTTTTTGTTCGAATTCTCTTCAGAGCCTTGTATATGATTTAAACTACAATTGTGTTCGAAATTATACTTGATTTTCCGAACATTTTGAACTCACATAAAGAAATAAACCAACGAAAGCAATTTTAAAGAGTAAACATTTTATAGAAATTAAGCAACTTTTAATAAGTGCGTAGTACGGAATTTTCTAGGAAATACAAATAAATACGTAAATAAAATGATGAATATACTATTTTAAAAATTACTATCATTGAAAGTTTCTTTTTTCTAGTAATCAAAAGGCCAATTTTCTAGGAAAACCGAACCCTGAAATAAAACAATGAATATATGGTTTTTCAAAATTCATCTCTAGATTTACTTTTCCTGACCAAAGGGCATTTTCTAAAAGATTTGAACCCTTAAATAAAACGATGAATACATTATTTTTCAAAATTCCAATTATCTGTAGATTTTTTAAGTGACCAAAGGCAATTTTCTAGGAAATTCGAACGCTTAAACAGAAAGATGAATATATTGTTTTTCAAAATTCCAATCAACCGTAGATTTTCCATTTTCTAGAAAAAAATTCCAACCTTCAATTAAACGATGAATATATTGTTATTAAAAGTCCAAATTTTTTAAGTGACCAAAGGTCATTTTCTGGGAAATTCTAACCCTTAAATAAAACGATGAATACATTATTTTTCAAAATTCCAATTATCTGTAGATTTTTTAAGTGACCAAAGGCAATTTTCTAGGAAATTCGAACGCTTAAACAGAAAGATGAATATACTGTTTTTCAAAATTCCAATCAACCGTAGATTTTCCATTTTCTAGAAAATTCCAACCTTCAATTAAACAATGAATATATTGTTATTAAAAGTCCAAATTTTTTAAGTGACCAAAAGTCATTTTCTGGGAAATTCTAACCCTTACATAAAACGATGAATACATTGTTTTTCAAAATTTCAATCATCTGCAGATTTTTTTCAATGACCTTTGTTCAAAAGGTCATTTCTAGGAAACGATTTTATGAGAATCCTTGTGTAAAACTTAACACATACAGGGCATACTTCAGGCAAGGTAGATAGTGGAAAGCAACTAGTCACTTATCTGTCGAGCTCAGAGAAATAGATGGAGAAACGATCTTGGGGTTCTTTAAGAAGAGGTAAAAACTGCTAAGAGTCAGACGAAATAGTATTTTGCGTAGAGACATGGTCATCTATGTCCTGGAAAGTCGCGACATGTAGAAGAATAAGAATTCTTAATTTGTATATTCTCCATGTTGACAAGCATCCGAGATATCTGGAAGCGGCATGGAACGAGAACAATCTGCTCCAGTAAACAAAATAAAATGTTCTGTTCGGAATTTCAACCATCTGGTCAAGGTCGGAATTTCAATTATCTGGTCAATGGCCGAAACGTCGAGAATATGGCATCATAGATAAGGTCAACAGTCCGAACAATGTAAATAGTGTAAATAACTACAATTCATTGCCTGTAATTCTCGAAATATACACTTAATGATAAAAATCTTCTCAAGTATTTAACAGTGAAAAAAAAATTAATAAGAAGACTTGAAATTAATGCGGGCAAAATTTCACTGTTCCAGCATCACTACTTCATCGCCAGCTAATTAAGTTTTCGCCTTACACTAGTAAATATCTTTCGTTGAATATCACGTAAGGAATTGTTATACATGTTCTGTATTTCTGTATCTATAGTTTCTTTGATAGCAATATTTGTTACACAGTCTTTAAGTGGCTAAAGTGGCTAGGAAGACGTTATTAGTTTTGTCAATCCACCTTTATTACAATTAATACTGGACAATCTCGTCACAGTGGAAGAAAAGACTTGACATTAGGATGCTGATAATCCCACGAATTGAACATGCGAGAAACACAGAATTTTTAAGAACAATGGCAGTAACAAATTTATACTTCTACTTTGAATCAGAAAAAGGCGTTTGACATTTCCAGTACACAAGAAAAAGAGACACAGAGGAAAGTAACAATTAACCACCCTAACAATTTTGTCTAAAGAAATAACAGAAAAAGGATTGGGAGACATAACGAAAAGACAAGCATTAATAAGAGCTAAAAGAATTCAGTGTTATTGAGTTTGAGTTTGAGTTTTGCTTAATGACATATCAACCTCTGTGGGCTATTTAAGGCTATAAACGTGGGGTTTTAAGGTATCTTTTTAATGTTCGGTTATAGTTGTATAGAGATGTGCGTTATGGAGCAGTGGATATCAGCTCGAAACGAGAAATCGGAGAGCCGAGTTCGAATTACAGTTGAATTCCCTTCATTCACTTACGCGCAAATAACCTTGGTAAAAGTATTAATCAGTCTTTTCCCTCCAGTTATGGGTTAAATAATAGCCTTAGCTGGCAACCAGACTACCGCAAAAAGTAATGGCAAACTACTGCGGGATAATCTTCTGCCCAGTCAGTCATGTCTATTTCCAGACATGATCGCCCAAGCGTGTATCATGTATGGCACTTAACTGACTGAATGATAGTGAGAAGATTGATTTTTTTCAGATTTTGATGATTTTTTAATTTTAGAAAACTGAGTTTGGGTTTGATTTTTGATTAACGGCATATAAACCTCTGTGGGTTATTTAATGCTAAAAAGATGGGATTTTAACGTATTTTTTTAATGTTCAATTATAGAGAGAAGGTTGATTTTTTTTCAGATTTTAATTAAATATTTTGGTTTTTATTGTTTTATTTTAAAAAAACTAAAATGTCTTCTAGTTTTGTATTCAAAAATGTTTTGCTGGGAATAAATGTTTTCTTTCAGAAATGTTATATGGTAATAATTTTTCTTCAAAAATGTATATTTTTCTATAAAGTTTATTTTTATGTATATATTTCTATAAAGTCTATTTTTATGTATATATTTCTATAAAGTCTATTTTTATGTATATATTTCTATAAAAGTCTATTTTCATTAATTCATAGTGTTTTGAGCCCAGTTTGGGGGGTTAACTATTTGCCCATAGCTAGGACCCCTAACAGGTGCTATCACTCCGGGTCAGGATGGCCATGGGAATAACAGCAATCAAGATGTGGTTCCATGCTCCTGACAAACTCCTAGTCAGAGGTCTTACTTCTGGATTCTGTTTACCCTAATACCCATTACTTCAATGTTATGGAGAGTCATAATTGTCCTCATCCCGAAGGGACATGATACAAAGAAGAATGAGATGTAGTGAAGGGGGATGTAGAGAAGATGGAGGTATATGAAGAGTACAGGTACTTCGAGTAATTCGTTGATGGAATCAACTTTGTTGTACTGAGCTATTTTACGACACATAACCTGTAGTATTCTCTGCTTGATTGAAGTGCGCCATAACATTTGTTTTAATTATAGCTTCACAATCTGACTAAGCTAGTAAAAGGTCAGTTATGTCATTGTTCTTCCCCTCTTGCGTGACTACTTTCTTTTTTTAATCCTAGCCTCGGCTGCAAAACAACGGATCCAGTTCTCGACAAATTCTGGTTCATCGAAACCAAAAGACCCTATCAGCGACGCCAAAAAACTCTATACGTATCATGCAATTACGGCAGGATCATTTTCTATATTAATGTAATATAACAATCTAGGCCCACCCGAGAAAGTGAGGAAGCGGGGGCGTTTTCCGGCCGTTGAAAGGAACGGATGGTTGTTTGACCTTATTTCCGGCAGTAGCGGAAATGGCTACAAGAGGCAAACAGAACAGGTGTCTCTGAGAATTACGTGGGCGTGCGTAGGCGAGGCAAAAAATTGGAAGTACCGGTTTGGAGATAAAAAGACCTCGGGCACGGATTTCACGACAGTCAGAGTCTGGGCAGAGAGACAGAGTCAGGCAGAGAGCCAGACCAGACCAGACCAGAGGAGCAACAGATACGACACCCCCCCGTCAACCCTTGGAAGCGCGCTCTCACTCTCTGTTCACTAGGCTACACGGTCCATCGTTCATTAATAAAAATATCACTTGTTATATTTTTATATATATTCGTGTTTGTTGTTTGTCGATATACAACAGACTTATACGTTTTGGTGCTAGTGACTTGCTGTTTTGAAACAACTAAACAGATTGATACGAACTGGTTTACCACGGCAACAGAATTACTGCCACCAGATAGAAAGAAGACAAAAATAGAGGCAGCGGACGAATATAGACCATAGCCATCAACGAAAGGTAAGTGACTCTTTGATGTGATAGTGTGTGTGTTCTCTGCTCGTGTTTATAGTAGGTCTCGTTAAAAAAAAAAAAAATGCATACTTTTGCCGATCTCAACGTAGAAATGAGAAATATGGATTGTTCGGTAGAGAGATAGGGGGTCAGGAATATATGTAGGGAGTAGCGCATAGGTTGACGGGTTGACGGGGGTGTTAAAATTGAGTGGGGTGTTAAAGTTGACGAGGGTGTTAAAGTAGACGGGAGGTAGAAGTTGAGATATTTACCTATCTGTAAGTACAAAACATCTGAGTTAATGATTTATTTTTGTTGTTAATATTTTACCATATATGTGAAGTGAGTTTAAGTGGATAATTGGATTAACTTGTTGATAACAATGTTTTCTTTGGTTTGTGCAAGAAAATAGTTAATATTTCGTAGAATAAATATTTAATGAAATAATTTTGGGTTGTGTCTTAATTTTACTTAAAAAGCGGCATGAACTTTCCAGACAACCCGATATTGACGAACAACTATTCTCAATGTGATTATGAAGGTCAGTTGTATGGTTGAAATAGTTGAGTTTTTCTGACCAGTACTCGAGCCGAATTAAAAAAAAAAACAATCGATGTTCTACGTACACAAACTTTCCCCAATTGGAGTATTAGCGTAAAATGACCCTCTCCATTTTCTCCATTTGGCCTTGTATTGCATGAACTAAATCAAAATTGGTAAACATTAACAAATTATAAATGTAGCTGAATGCTACCACAATAGGAAATCAGAGAAACGAAAGGGTTCTTTAATTTTGATCTCGTCAACAGAATTTGTTCGTAAACGTCAATTTGTAATCTTTACACAGATATTGTCAAAATTTTAAAAATGTTTGTGTTTTGCGTGACATTTCTACAGCATAGAAATGACTTAAATGTTATCGAGAGTTTTAAAGTGTAATTTTAATTATGCAGTTAACAACAGCCAACAAAATCGCCAATTATAAATATATCTCAACATCGTTGCTTGAAAACAACTGCATTGTTTGGTTATTTCTTTGCGAATACACCGATTATATATATTCTTAAAACATTCACCCGCGTCTCAGTGTTTCGCGATATGAGTCAGATATTGAAAAGATATTTTGTTATCAATATGGTGGAATCGGATTATTTGGGGAGATTTGGGAAAATTAAATTAAAATCTAAAACTTATTTTTATTTACGTAAAAGTACTGCACTTTTATGCTTTTGTGCAGGTTCCCATCAATTCAACATCCTCTGTGAATTTTCATTTATGTGACTTGGGAAATATCTTTTGAAGATATATTAATTTCTGAAAACTAGTAAATACCTTGGAACAGGTAGATATGGAAAGATTTAGTGAAGGATATGAACAACTCCCGAAGAAGTTGACGATAGGAGTCATTGCTGGCGTGGTCGGCGCAATAATAACCTGGGAATAATAGCCAGGAAGCGGATTTTTAAGTGTAAAAGAAGCAACAGTGCTTCGGAAAAGGAAATTGAGTTATCCGCTGTGAATAGTACTCCGGGGTCAACGGGCGTTCAACACTCTGCGTTAAACAGAGAGATGTCAACAAATCAGATATGCTTGGTTTCGAATCCAGAGGAAGTAGTTCAGGGAATGGAAAGCATTGTACAAACTAAGGAACTACGAGTCACGGGTCCATTTTTTTTAGACTAAATTAATATCCTCCACAAGTAAATTGCATGCGGATTAACGTTGGAATCGGGGTAATTTTCTTCATTTTCTATTGAACATTTCTCGGTCAGACTATGTATGATATGTACGGCAAATAATGACCATTTTTTTCTGTGTTCAAACATAGTATGTTTGAAATTAAATTAAATTAAATGAGGTTACGTGGTAACAATAAACTCAAGCAGAGACACGCATGGTGTTGGTCAAAGCTCATTTACTCGATGTTAGTTTAGAAACTTGGGCGCGGTTACCGCCTATAATCATGTGGGTTATGCATCGAGGGGTCTACGCTTATGGACAGAGTCGAGAAAGAAAATGAACATTTTTAAGAACTTTGCCCAATTCTGTGAAAATGGATATTAAAAAAAAAAAAAAAAAAGGAGGAAAAAAAAGAAAAAAAAAGAACAATGAAACATCGAGCTGGTAGAACGATTTTCAAGATGGACACGAACATTGTCGGGTTGCCGATGTAGGCTCCCCTATTTTTTTTGTTGTTGTTTTGTTTGTTTCGACACATGTTTTATACAATTGTAGGGCTTGTGTGGCATGGGGAGGAGAGTGAGGATGTTGCACTTAAAATGTTCTTAGGTGAACATTTTGGAAAATGGGTGGGCGAGGAATGTAATATAACAATCTAGGCCCACCCGAGGAAGTGAGGAAGCGGGGGCGTTTTCCGGCCGTTGAAAGGAACGGATGGTTGTTTGACCTTATTTCCGGCAGTAGCGGAAATGGCTACAAGAGGCAAACAGAACAGGTGTCTCTGAGAATTACGTGGGCGTGCGTAGGCGAGGCAAAAAATCGGAAGTACCGGTTTGGAGATAAAAAGACCTCGGGCACGGATTTCACGGCAGTCAGAGTCTGGGCAGAGAGACAGAGTCAGGCAGAGAGCCAGACCAGACCAGACCAGACCAGAGGAGCAACAGATACGACACCCCCCCGTCAACCCTTGGAAGCGCGCTCTCACTCTCTGTTCACTAGGCTACACGGTCCATCGTTCATCAATAAAAATATAACTCATATTTTTATATATACACCCGTGTTGTCTGTTTGTTGTATATTGCTATATAACATTAATGGCTTATTAATATTTTGGCTAAATTTTTATTAACACAACCCATAATATTTGTTACATTCGAGTTAACATTTCTTACACTATTACACTAATGGTAACAATTATTATAGGACAGAGGTTTTATTTTAAATATCATATATTATGCCATAATTATCCAAAACAAGTTATTCAACAATTGCGTTATACTGTTTTCCTCATTATTTATTTTTGTTGTTCTTACTTTTTTTTATTTAGATTAGATTTTTTTACTCTTCCTTTAAAGAGGCGTTGAAATTTTGATCGGACTTACGTGATCACTGTTCATAGTGATCATTTTTATTTTTTCTTAAAACATTAAAAGAAAGAGCGCGTAATTTTAGCAATATAAATTTACCTCTTCACATATTGTTATTATAATCACAAAAACATCTTTTCGATCAGCTTTTCTTTTATAAACGCATGCTGGCTTCATGACCAATGGCCTAAGGCGAGGCGAAGAATGTGGTATTTGGTTGTTTTCGGTTAACTAAACAAAAAAAAAATCAACTATTAGCAAAAATTAAATAGCTTATATGGATAAAATTTTTCGGCAAATATCGCCAATGCTGATGAGAAGAATTTATTGAATTTCCTGAGGAGAAGGTGCACAAGGGATATTGTTGATTTGTTCTTGAGTTCTTTTCTTTTTCAGACCAAAAACTCAAGCCAGAACAAGAACAGTTTTATTTTATTATTATTATTATTATTAGTAGTAGTAGTAGTAGTAGTACTAGTAGTAGTAGTAGTAGTAGTAATAGTACTAGTAGTAGTAGTAATAGTAGTAGTAGTAGTAGTCTCTTCTTCCGCGGTGTTTTTCGTTTTAAACCGATGTTGCATTAAGGGTTTTTTTTATAAAGTCGTACAACTTGAAAATGCACATTTCGCCAAATATTAGCAGAGCCAAGCAAGGCAGACTTCTGAATAGACGGATACTAGCCTTTATACCGATTTTCTATACGAATATATTTCGTATTTTTATACGAATATATGTTTTTAGGATCGGTGGTATAGACCTCAAGAAAGGACTACAAATAAACTGCAAGAAAACCGAATGCATGGTCATCAGCAAAAAAGGCAGCCCAAAATGCCAAACACATGTGGGGGGTACTAAAATCAAGCAGGTACAAAAATTTAAATACCTGGGAAGTGTTTTAACAGAAGACGGAAAGTGCGACACAGAGATCCGAAGGAGAATTGGCATGGCAAAGGAAGCATTAAAAAAGTTGAGTAAAGTATTACGAAACAGGACAATTTCGCTAGAAACAAAGAAAAGCGTAATGGATTGCTATGTGATTTCAGTTCTTCAATATGACAGTGAATGCTGGACAATATTATCAAAGATGAAGGAAAAGCTTGAAGCAACTGTAATGAGGTTTTACAGAAGGATGCTGCAAATATCATGGATCGAGCATGTAAGCAATGATGAGGTTTTGGAAAGGATGTAAACAAAAATGAAATTAATACTGAGCATCAGGAATTGACAGCTGAAGTTCCTGGGACATGCAATGAGGAAGGAATGTTGCGTGGTGTAACAGAAGAAAGCTTGCTAAGAGCCACCAGGGATGGGGACATATGGAAAGACATAATCGCCTAGATCTTGAAAAGACGGCACACAGAAGAAGAAGAAGAAGAACAAGAACAAGAAGAAGAAGAACAAGAACAAGAACAAGAAGAACAAGAACAAGAAGAAGAAGAAGAAGAAGGTATAGACCTCAGCACTCAAATAATAACCCAGAAAATAGGAGCCCGAAAGTTCCACATTTATTGTTATAATTATATTTCGATATCTGATATATTTACAATACCTTTCAAGCGCGCTGAAAAACGTAAGCCAGGTAGGGGTTTGTTGTCATTTCCACGCGCTTGGTAGGTATTGTAAATTTCATGATTTTTCATAACGGCACTAGCGTTACGTAGACAACGTTCTTCATAGGGTGTGGTTTGTACTTATCAAGACACTTTCTTATTTCTCTGAAGATTGGATTTCCAGGATTTTTTAATGTGTTTCTTTTTTGTCGTTCTATACGAATGCTACTATTCATGTTTTCAATTTCCACATATTATATTTCGATTTCCAGGTTTTTGTACTTCAATATTTTTTTTAAATTTCTTGGTCGTGTGTTACACTCCGGGCAAGCCATATCAATTAATAGGCAAGGTTCTGACAATTATATCCCGATTATTTGCTTCAATTTTTCTATGTGTAAAGATGGTGTAATCCATAGAATATCTATAGAATTTTCTATTTCTTTAACCGGTGCTGGGTGATGTTCATACCAGTGTTTGTTAACATTTTCCCAAAGCGTTTACATATTGTCTACTGTAAATATTGCCCCACTATGTCGCGACAATTTATTAATTATTTAGCGCAAATACATCCATCCTGAGATTAGATGGTCTATGGGTTCCTGATATTTATCACATAACTTACATTTTGTTCCACATTATAATGTATGATATATGCTTGTAATTCTGTATGTGTGTGTGTGTGTGTGTGTGTGCGTGTGCGTGTGTGTGGAAAGACTCTAGTCTTGCGCTGTAAAATCAATTCCTCCTGTTCCAGCCTTTAATCCAGATGATCCTAACCATCGATGACCAATAACTTTATTATTATTATTATTATTATTATTATGTCATTTTTCATCATATTTCGATTTCTGCTTTGGTCTCACTACCAATCAAGTCTGTGGGGGGACCTAAGGCAGGTAGTGGCGTGTTGTTATGGCTCCATTTCATGTTTTTCTATCTTCCCTATCATCCCCAGCATTACATAGATAAAGTTTTCCTTAGTGAGTGGGCTGTACTTAATAAGACAATTTTTTGTATATCTCTTCAGCTGGTGTTTCCAGGGATTCTTTCAATGTGTTGTTTTGTTCCATTTTTTATCATTCCAAGTGCACCTACTATCACTGGCACAACTCTTGTTTTCAATTTCCACATTTTTTTACAATTTCAATTTCCAGGTCTTTATATTTTGACAGTTTTTCAAATTCCTTGATTGCTATGTTGCAATCCGCTGGACAAGCCATATCAATTAATAGAAAAAGTTATTATTATTATTATTATTATTACTTCTTTTGATTTTATATTTACTATTGCATACTCCTTTCCTTCTCGGTCTCAACCTAAGATTTAATCATCATACCATTTCACTGATTATATTTGGGGAACAAAAAACATCCTAATATGACACACTGACATTTATAAATACCTTCGTAATGTGTGAGCCTTTTACAATCAATCCTTGACAACAAAACGACAATTGAAATTATTGAGGTTTTCATGTGCCCAAATTTTTAGATTTCAAATTTAAGATCCTTGTATTTTAATAGATTTTTGAAGATTTCCAAAAATACATAACAACCTGCAGGAACTACCATGTCAATAAGAAAGCAGATTCTGTTATTGAGGTCTTTGGTCACTATGTCTGGACGATTATCATTGATTGTTTTGTCGGTGTGAATTGAAAAGTCCCATAAAATTTTTACGTTGCTGTTATAGTGCCCTCCTGCGAGGAATGGACTCATTCTCTGGATATATATATAAATTACCTGCGTGACTTCTAGGGAGCAGCCAACTGGAGCAGCTAGTTAAGAGCAGTTTATTAACAGCAGACAAGTAAAGTAGTTACGAGAGCAGTTAACGACAACTACGAGTCAGGCAGCGTAAAGATACCTTCGGACATATTTATTTCTATATTACTTATTATTAACAATTTCTTTTAATATTTTGTTCTACTAATACACTGTTTTGAACCTACCTTCCAGCACAAATCAGTTACTACAGCTTTGCGACGAAGTTACGCCACAGCTCTACAACAAGTTGGCGAGGAAGATCTACAAGAGTTCCCCTATCTGTAATCGGTTTTAGGTGGTGTTCATACAAGATTCAACAGTTTTCTTCGCATAAAGGCTTCAGGTTTTCTAGTGCATAGATCGGTCTACAATGACAAGCTGAATTTTATATTTGCTAAAGGCTAACATCGTGCAATCTAATACACAATGTTCCTTTTTGTTGATATTCATCATAGAATATGCATTTTCAGTTAACACAATTTTTTTGTTATGTTTGCTTTGCAATGGCTGTATAAACCTAAAATGAATGAAAACGCCATAATTCCTTGTAATTTTAAAAAATTTTAAAATTCCGCGTTCAAAAATTCCCTGCCGCGAGAGCGTTAAAAAACAGCGTTACGTGGGCGTTCTTAAAAAAACGGTAAAATCAGTTATTGCAAATCGCCTGAAGACACCACTCGTGGTAGAAATCTAGTTCGTGTAATAACTCGTTTACAAATGGAATATATATATATATATATATATATATATATATATATATATATATATATATATATAAAACATACAATCAATGTCTAATCATGAACCGTACTAAACATCGTATTTTAGCTTTAATTTCTTCTGAAAATACAAGCAAAAATTGTCAAATATTTAGAATTTTTTCTTACGCTGGTACTTGATCTAAGCTTTCGGCACACATGAGCCATTTTCAGAGTGGTTGTATGGACATTAGCATAAAGATATTCAATATCAAAATTGTTATTCTGTTATGTTGACATAAAAGATTGATATGCAACTATAACAGTCACGGAATAGCTGTAGCAGACTGCAAATTAGTGATACAGTTCTATGAAATCCTACCAGGTGAGTGACAGAAATATTAACAACAGAACCATATGTGTAGATGCAATGTAATGTGCTGTGACTAGTTTGCAATCTAATTTTATTGAGTGTAGTTTGCTTTGCTTTAATGTAGATGGCCTCTAATATCCGAAGGTTCCTTTCACTGTTTATATATGTGAGTATTGTTGTGTTATCGACTAATATCTGTTAATAATACGTACATGGCTATGTTTTTCAAAGAAACGTTGTTTATTAGAACTAAGATCAGAAAGCTGATAGATAAGTCTACGGGAGAGCGTGGTTGTAGTAAAACCAATATATGTCGTTCGTTTATTATTAGCATCAGAAATAAAATTTCTGAACTGGCATGTAAATTGATACAATGGTTTTCTGTAGAAGATTCATTTGTGTGGTTGTAGGGTTTTTAGAGACAATGAGGTCAATTTGTTTAATTTTTATGATATCTGACAAGCTTAATGTGTTTATTAGTATTAATTGGTTTAATACTTCTACCTATTATGTGATTTAGTTTAGTTCACCATGTTTTAAATTATTATGCATTTGGTTGCAATAGTATAAGTTAACAGTTTTATGTTAATGTCGTCGTATGCTATTATTATTATTATTATTATCAATTTTGTTAGAGGTATTATTAAGTTTATTGAAGTAATTCTTAATTTGTTAATCAATGTCCGGGTTAGGAAATTAATTGTTAACAAGGGGTTGTTTAATGTTATGAAATTCTTTATAGAATATAGCTTTGGAAGAAGATATTATGTTGTGCATTTTTATAACGGCTAACTTATGTGTTTGGGGGGCATTCACTATTATGATTAAGTAGACACGAGTTACTGTTAGTTGGTTTTCTACATAGAGTAATAGTAAATTTATGTGTTAGAATCAATAAATACATCCTAGAAAGGAATTTTATAATTAATATTAAGTTCTAATGTAAATTTAAGAACGAAGTGACTTTTGAATTTGTTTTTAAGCTTTCTAATTTGGATATACGTTGTGGTGCAGTGGATATGGACTCGGAACGACAAATGAGAGTGCCGAGTTCGAATTTAAATTGAATTTCTTGCATTCACTTATGCACAATTACCCTTGGGAAAGGTATTAATTCGTCTCTTCCCTCCAGTCATGGGTTAAATAATAGGACAGATTGGGTTCTACCGATTTGGCAGGCAACAAGTCTACCGCAGAAAGCAATGGCGGGATAATCTTATGCCCAGTCAGTCATATTTCTTTCGAGAGATGATCACCCAAGCGTATGGCACTTAACTGAATTTGATCAATATTTTTAGCTGAAACGAAAATGTTTACTATGTATCTTACATATGGAGGGGGTTTATTAGTGTCATTAAGTATTTTATATTATAAATATACCATATAATAATGTTATTGGCACTAACTGGATTTATCACTGTTTGCTCACACTACGGCTAAACAAGCTGGCTAGAACTGTAAGATATTCTATATGACGTGTCTTATATTAAATCTAACCGCATTATAATGAGATAAGTTTATCTTCTGCGATGATAAAATGAACCATTCTGTTCGTAATAAAATGCAGATATGTCCTGAATAAAATATCATGTGGCCGTATATGTCTTAAATCCACACTTTGTGTTGCTATAAAGATTTTCTAAGCGTAGCTCAGACGTGACACAAACCCAAACGTATGGAGTACCCAGTGATGATTGAACTCTCAAGTCAGTCGTAACTGATCAAAGTTTTATGGTTACCCTGACAACAAGTCGAGGTGCCCAAAGTATATTTACACATATTTTCATAAAACCTAAAAGAATTTTGAACAAATTTACACTATTTACATTATTCGGACTATTGTCTTCATCTTTGCAGCAATGTTTATGATATTTTGGCCGCTGTACGCTCTGGTCTTCTTCAGGTCGTCAAAGTCACATGATTCAGTAGATATAAACGTCGGTTAGTTCCAGTGACTTGACCCAAAGAGTTGCGAGTTCAATACCAGGCTACAGCAGTGGTTAACAAATAACATAGAGGAATTAAGTTAACGCACGATAACTACATGGCTACCAGAAATATGCATGGAATGAGAATGATCTATCTCAGTGATCATAATAAAGTGTTCGGTTAGAAATTCCTTGTACCTGAAGAAAATCGGAGCATACAACAGCCGAAACGTCGTAAACATGACAGCAAAGATGAGGACAATAGTCTTAATAATGTAAATACTGTAAATACTATCTCATCTCCGAAGTATAGACAAATATTGTGCAAATGTTTTGCGCATTTTCGTAAGATATTTTTCCATAGTTTTGGTTCATTTCTTATTGTATCTTAGTTATGCGTCCAGGCGCATTGAACAAATGAATCGAGAGAAACGTATTAAGAGCCAGAAGCCTTTTTTAAAAAGGAAATTTCATTAATTTGATGTAAACATGAATGTGATTTGCCAGAAATAACCGAAGAACAACGTGACATCTTGTAATTGTATTTACACATAATTTTCCTAAAATTAATATAAAATGCCTTGAACCGAAATACAAGTTAGTAAATGCATCTTGATAAATGTCTTTCTTAACTCAGTCACAATTTTCATACGTTTTATAGAAAAACTTTTAAATTCCTTATGAATAACTCAACACCAATAATGATATTTGATGACGAAAGCAAAAACATAGATATTTCTAATTTTTATTAAGAATCATGATATATTTAAGATTATAAAATCTCCAGTAACTGTAAGTTTGTTTTCAAGAAATTTATTGGTTTTTAATAAAAATGAAGGAATCTATGATTATTTATCTATTCATTTAAACTTTTCATAAAACACTCTTCCCATCTACATCCTTACCCGTCTATCACCCTCCATTTCCTATATCTAACCACTCTTTCTCGCCACCTTCCCCTATATAACCCCCTGCGCAATAGTGGCACTGGAATGCCTTGCTTGGGGTGAAATGATTAAAAATTAAATTATTACTGCCAAATGAATTTCCCTTTGAACAGGCAAGCCTTCTGTTGCCTTTATAAGAACGGAGGTATTCCTCAAGGCTCTATCCTAAGTCTTACACAGTTTCTGGCCGTAATCCATGATCTCCTGATGTCATCAGTTCCTAAGTAGGCATCCATGAAGATGACACCACCAGTTACTCCTGTTTCAATGAAAGATTTGCCAACGCTGACAAAGTAAACCTGGTTGCTACTATCAACACTCTGCGCCTCCTTGGCCACATGTTTCCTACCGGACTACATCGAATCTAGACCTGCATCTACTCTAGGAGGGTTGGATCACTGTCGGACCTGAAAGTTTTACTCTAAGAATCCATCTTGCACATTTATGAGTTTACTTGCGTCAGTGCACTGAATATTGCCGCTATATCTGGTTGTGTCATCCTGTTATTGATCTCGAGGTTGTTGACAAAATCCAAAGAAGAATCAGCAATGTAATCGGTTCTAACTGGCCATCTCGACTTCAGTCACTTTCTCACCGATGTGCCGTGGTTTCCCTCTGTCTTTTCTACAAATACTTTACTTTTTTCTCTTGTATCCAGAATACATGAATTTAACCGCGCTACCAGATTGGTATATAGGTCTCATAATTTTAACGTTGACATATTTCAATGTACCTTTCCACTTCTTCTCCAATAGTTACTTTTCCGCATTTCCCATACGTAAAACTCTCTTCCGTTTACTTGCTTCCCTGATAGCTACAATCTTCAAAAAATTAAATGCAACGGTTATCGCCATCTTGTGTCTTTTTATCAATACTGCCTTTTCTCTCAATGTAACACCTTGTACACTAGGGACAGTCCGCCTTACTTGGGGTGAAATAATAAAAAAAATTGACAAGCAGTCCCTGTTAATATTTTATGGCGTTTTATTTTAGTTTTCTGATGAAACCTAATTCTTAACTTTTAATAACTGAATGAGCCCCTTCGAAATCTCCGATGATACAATATCTATGGGCTCCTCTATTGCATCGTTACATGTAGGAACTTAACATATCGTCAGTATAAAGGAAGTATGAAGGAAGCTCATTATTTAAAGAAGTAAGAGGATACAGATAAAAAAAGAAAATGGTTTTTCGATTACATTGGAGCAGATACTGAACACATGAGGATATTATCGCCTTTTTTTCATTCCTCTCTTTGTTTCTTTCTTTCACTGAAACTAAACAACCCCTCTGTTATGTTCTTTCTCGCAATTATAAAGAAACGTCGATTACTTATGGAATAATGTCAAGGTATAACGTACATGCTAAATAAATAAGCAACGAAGTCCATAACTAACGAAAAAATGAAGAAACGAACATTTTCTCACCGCGCTGAATCGTGATAGTATTTCGCATTGTTATCGCTAACATTTTTGTCAAGATTTACAATCGCTACGTTTTATTTCATTTCGCATATCAGTCGATGGAATTTGAATAAGTTGATTTGTTTAGAACAAATAATTTGACAAAAAACTAACTCCACAGTCTAATAATTTCATTAATCTAATTTAATTTCATAGAACTTCATGGTAAAAAATACTTTTTACAAAAAAGATTTATTTAACAGAAAAGATAAATTCTGAGCAGAATTCGAAATGCTTGAGTCTTTTGTTCCTAAAATTTTTTAACAGTTCTCGCAAATACAAGGGGAACTGGAAACTTGATTCTTGTATAAATAAAAGCTGAAAAAAGGTAAGCAAAAAGAAATATTGCATTTTTATTAAATAAGCATTTTTATTTTAGTCATTACATTGTTTTGATAATTTTAAAATAATGGGAGTATTTTTATAGTGAATATTCAAAGTAAAATTACGTATAAATAATATAATAATGTAAAAATAATATTAATTTTTACAGAAAAAATTGATAAAAATATATAGGATGTTCTAATATCTTGGACTGATTTTAAATGCGAATTAATTTTAAGCGTCTAATGATTTCTTTCAATTTCTCTCAGTTTTAACAACGTCAGTCTTTGACACTTTTAACCGTGGAAAGATTAACAATCGAACAACGTGTTAAAGTTATCGAAGCCTATTACGAAAATAGACATTCAAACAGAAATGCATTAGGATTTATTAAATGAGAAGTATAAATATAGGGACCCCGAGTAGCAAAATGAGTTGTTGTTGCAGTACGTTAAGTTGCAGTCGAGATGTAACGACTGACGGAAAAGAGTTTCCAACCGGGAGCCATGCCGATTGGGTGCCAGCCGTAGAAACAGTGACGGTCGCCTCCCATAGAATTCATAGCGGAAGATATAAAGAAACGTAGAAAAGCCTGCCGCCGATCAACTTAAAAGAGTTAAAGTCGAATAATGCGCCTCCGATAGAGCCCTAGCTGAAGATGTATAAAAACAGAAAGACCCAAGTTAAGTTAGATGGATGCATTAGTTTTTTGGTTTATAATGAAAATTATGTTTTGTTTTTTTTTCATTTTGGCCACTATTTGACTGTTTAAATTTAAGGTGATATCACATTGAATACACCAATTCTCGTCCGATTAGCGAAGTTACGCAACGTTGAGTCTGATCAGTATTGAGATGGGTGACTGCTTGGGAATACCAGGTGTTGTAATCGTTTCTTGACGGATGTGCGTTGTGGTGCAGTGGATATCGGCTCTGAAAGAGAAATCGGGGAACCGATTTTGAAATCCCTTTTAATGCCCTGCATTCACTTACGCGCTAATACCCTTGGTAATGGTATTAATGCGTCCCTTCCCTCCAGTTATGGGTTAAATAACAGGACAGATTGGGTTCTATAACATTGGTCGGCAACCAGTCTACCGTAGAAAGCAATGGCAACCTACTGCGGGATAATCTTCTGTCCAGTCATTCATGTCTCTTTCAAGACATGATCGCCCAAAGCGTGTATCACGTATGGCACCCGACTGACTGATTGTTATGGGGACGCGTTTGTTTAACTGATACATATTTTAACAATATTCTTTATCGTTATTCAAAATTATTTTATGAAAATTGTTGAACAGATATTATTTTGAATTTCAAAATCAAATTATGGTTTCTATCATTGTGATTGTATCATATGCACAAAGTCAATAAACGCACGTCTATTTTTTTTTTTAATCATTTCACCCCAAGCAAGGCATTCCACTGCCACTATTGCGCATGGAGCTACTTAGGGGAAGGTAAAGAGGAGGTGTGGTTAGGTGTAGGAAATATCAGAAGGAAGGTGATAGATGGGTTAGGATACCGAGGATGAAGGATGGGCAGATGGGAAGAGTGTTTGAAAGAATGGGATCGAGTTAATGTGTTAGGAGGTGTCTATTGACCTTACAATTAAACTCATGGAAATTGTAGCCGTCGGGGAAGGAATAATTTGGAAGCGAATTCCACAGTCGTGAAGTGCGAGAAAAGAAACTGTTGGAGTAGAAGTTGCGGTTGCATTTTATCGGTTTCACTGTAAAAGGGTGGGACCTAGTTGCCAATCTAGTATCTCGTGCAAATTCGTATTTAGGGGGCAGCAGTGATCCAAGTTAATTAATTATCTGTATCTCTTCCTTCAACATTAGCAAAGTAAACATCGGTAACTGATATCCCGCTGTCGTGTACGAGAAACTCTGAAAAATGTGGGTAATATTTAAGTGACTAAATAATTTTCAGTATAATGGATGAGAGTCAACGTACAAATGCTAGAAATAATAATAATATTTATAATATAAATAACTCTGAATCAACGAGAAACGTACGGAACACGTCTTATCACGTTCATATCAGGGAGACGCATTGTTTTCCTCAGAAAGCTGTCTCAATCGAAGCATAGGAGTTACTCAGAAAGAGGTAAAACGAGAATCGACGCAGAAAGATAACGAAAAAAAGGGACTTCTTAATCAACAATAAAATTATGAATAACCAGAAACAAGATAGAGAGCAAACGGACAAGAGGTAATAACAGGGCTGATGCGTACTAAACTCGGACACCATAAACCACAGAAAAAGCCTGAATATTATCCCCGGACAGTGTTTTGTGACTCTTGCTGTCTTATCGACATTTGTTTCTACCTACTTTCATATATGTTACAAGTTAACTAAAGAACAACTAACTATTGAATTTTGGCGAATTTTGACGTTATTCTGATGTTATATTAGTCCGAATCCTGGAATTTCATTTTGTTCATGACAAAACTCGAAAAAAACCACAATGTAAAATTTACTATTTTTTATCGATACTGTTGAATGGTGATTTTCTAAGCGTATGGTGATTTTCTAACTATGGGGCACCCAGTGAGGAACGAACTTACTACATAATTGTAATGATTCTAGTGAGACAAGCTTGCTAAACATTACAAGGTGCCCTTTGATACTGTTGAATGTATTACATTGTTCACGTTTTTAAGAAGAAAATTCTCTAGTTGACGTATAAAATTGACACAAAAATTGTTGATATTTGTAGGGTGGAATGGATGTATTTTACATTTGAAGACTGAGGATAGAAACGATTGAGGAAATGGCGAAAAATGAACGGGTTTCAAGAAGATGGTGATTGACATTGCATTCAAATTTTTTAAACTTGTAGTTATCAGGGAAACAAGTAATCGGAAGAATGTTTCACAGATGGGAAGTGCAAGAAAAGAATAAGTGGAGTAAACGTGGCGGTTGCATTGTTTAGTTATATTGCATATGACCCATTATTAAACATAAATAGATTACAATAAACTTTGTATTTTATGAACACTACCTCTTGAAAATTAAAAAGGAGTAGAGTCGGTGGGTATCATAAATTCAGTGGGGTCTACAAGACCTTTGCCCCGGCACTGTTTAATAATACCACGACTAAACAGTATTGTAGTATAATTTAAATCAAATAGTCCAAGATAAATATCAGTGGTTAAAATTAAGTTTCTTTTTATACCAAATTCACTCAACTTGTCTATGACCCTTCATTATTGCTCTGGGTTATCGTTACAGGGTTACTACTATTATTTTCATACACTCCGTCTAAAATATTGTAACTATACAACTTATTTTTCAATATGTTGGTTATATATTATTTTTATTGTAGTTTCTTGTTGGAAGAGAATAATTAAAATGAAAAATTGTATGATCTTAGTAGTATGATTTATTGGTATGGTTACATTGTGTTCGAATTCTAGCTGAATCCATTGTATTCACTTACGCGCAAATACCCTTGGGAAAGGTATTAATCCGTCTCTTCCTTCCAGTTATGGGTTAAATAGCAGGACAGATTGCCTTGGTCGGCAACCAGTCTACCGCAGAAAGCAATGGCAACCTACTGCGGGATAATCTTCTGCCCAGTCAGTCATGTCTCTCTCGAGACATGATCGCCCAAGCGTGTATCACGTATGGCACTCAACTGACTGACATTGAGACATAATTTCTGCTCTTTCATTTAGCAACTCATTTTTGGCTGGAAACAACATAATAAGCTGGCATAAGCTGGCATTAATTTACCACCAATGTAAGGTTTGGCTGTATTTAATACGCTCCGAGTTTAAAGTAACTTTTCTTAATTTTGAAAATTGCGAGTTCATAAAAGATTCCTGTTAATGGGCGTTTGAAAAAAAACAGTCAAATTAGTTATTGTAAATCGCCTGAAACCACCGAAACCTTATTTCGAAAAATCGCACTCATAAACCAATATTAAAAAATGAATTTGAAAAGCGAATTATCTAGTAATGCAGCAACAGTGAATAGGGCACGTGACTTCCAAATTTGAATTATCCTCCCAAAGTCTGTAAATTATTAACAACCCGAAAATAGAATCTGAGTCTGAGTTTGACTTTGAGTTTGGTTTAACGGCATATCAACCACTTTTAATGCCAAAAGATGGGGTTATAAAGTCGGTTATAATGTGAAGGTTGATTTAGTCAGATTTTAATGAAAATCATTTCTTTTTATTATTTTTTTATTTTAGAAAACTGAAAATATCTTCTAGTTTTGTATTCAAAAATGTTTTGCTGAGAATATTTTTTCCTTCAAAAATGTGTTATGGCAATAATTTTTTCTTAAAAAATGTATTGTTGGTAATAGCTTTCCGCTGAAAATACATATTCTTCTATAAAAGTCTATTTTTATGTATATAAAATGTCTATTTTCATAGTAATATAAAAGTGTATTTTTATACTTTCATAGTATTTTGACCCCAGTGTGAAGGTTAACTATTTGCCCATAGCTGGGACCCTAATGGGTGCTCCCACCTCGGGCCTGAGTGAACTTGAGAACAACAGCAATTAAGAGGTGGTTACATGCTCCTCACAAGTTTCCAATCAAAGGCCTTGCTGCCGGATGCAGGTTACTGTCATTCCCAGGGCCCCGGAAAATATAGTCAGAAAAGATTAATATACTGTTATATAATATCGACCCTTTTATATGGCATGAAAGTTATACAATTTCATCAAAGATCTATTGACTTAAGGCACAATCAATTTGGTTGTTCAAGGATGAGGACACACCCATAGAAAACGTCTTCATTACAAGTGAGTTATGAGGAAGTTTTATTGAAAAGGTTATATCAAAAAGATGCTTATGCGCCTACTCAGAAAAACGCAGTTGACACTTCTAGGATACATAATGAGGAAATGGTGCTTGTTGCATTTGATACTCACAGGACGCATTGAAGTTAAAAGAGACAGAGAAAGGAGCAAATAAATTAAATCAGTGGGTCCCAAACTTTTTTTTCTGTGCCGCATTTTCGGAATTAAAATTTGCTAAGGCCCATCAAATTTTTTGTGAAGTCAGAACATTATTATTGATAACTGTCTCCACTAATTTGAAGACCTGAGTTAAAATATTCCCAATACTTGATATAATATACAAATATCACAATGAGAAATTCGGTTAATAATTTTTCATAACTATTTATACTAGGACTCATACATGCAACCACAAGTAATCCATAATAATATTTTATATTTTTTAAAATCATATTTATTTTTTAATATTTGTAATCTTTTAAAACTGTTTCTAAATATTTAATTATCTTAAAATCATTCCATCTCAACAGTTATCTTCTACGGCCACACCTATGAGGCGTGCTGTAGTGTTTCGGAAACATTGGTCTAGGTAAAGAACTTGTATAAATGGATGGCGGACCATTAATTGGCAGAGCAGCGAAGTACGTCTTATAGGGAAACAACACAAAGATGAAAAAAGCTTTCATTTTATTTTAAGTAAACAAATAAAACTGCTTTTCATCAATGACTTTTTTGAAACCTTCCCATGTAAAAACGGTATATTATTTTTAATCAATTTACCCCAAGTAAGGCAATAAAGCCACTAAAGCACCAGTTGTAAGTGAATGTTAAAGAATATGAGAAAAAAACTACTATTAAGTGGAGATGACAACAAAAGTATCAGAATTATTAAAACAATATAACGATTGACAATGAATTTAAATTTTAAAGCTCATAGTTGACTGACTAGAAAGAAGCCACAAGCGAGATGGAAGAAACTCTTAACATGGAAATTACATTCATCTAGCCATTTCAATTGCGAAACTTTGAGACCTTGTCACTAATCAAGTACGAACAAATCCTAGGTATCATAAAGAAAAAGTATTAGAAAGAATACCATGAAATTATTTAAAGAAAAGACCCAGTGAAACTATGATAGAGACTGAAGCCAAAATGCCTAGTCAGAACGAATAATTTGGCTGATTATTCTTTGGATTTTATCAAGATTCTTAAAATTCATAGCAGAACCAGCACATCGTATATGGCAGCAATATTCAAAGCAAGGACGAATAGTAGACTTATAAATATGTAAGATAAGTTTCGGCGAGAAACATTATCTGGCATTACAGTGAAACAACATTCTTAGCTACACACTTAGCACTTTATTCAATAGACTCTTCCCACTTCATCTGAATAAAAATAATTATTTGAATTCAAAAAATACTGAAATTTAAGAAAATTACTTAATTCCGAAGAAAGTTATTAGAAAATAAAAACGGGCATATCGAAGTAGTGTAATGGTTAGGGAGCTTGTCTTGCAAAAATAATTACGATTGAATAGTGTGTTCGACCTTACTGGGTCCCCCATACTTTCGGCCTTGCGCCACATCTAACCTACGCTTAGAAAATTGCCAATAAAAAAAAGATTTCGGAACAATTTTCTCCACAAACGTTTTTACGTGTCGAAAGTCTTTTGGTATATACAAACTATATATTTACAGTATTTACATGATCCGGACTAT
The DNA here is from genome assembly GCA_037127315.1 of Ascarosepion bandense. Taxonomy (NCBI): domain Eukaryota; kingdom Metazoa; phylum Mollusca; class Cephalopoda; order Sepiida; family Sepiidae; genus Ascarosepion; species Ascarosepion bandense. Next base: position 3,707,534 of record JBBBDQ010000511.1, read on the forward strand.
TGTCCTCATCTTTGTTGTCATTTGTACGAGGTTTCGGCCGTTGTACCCACCGGCCTTCTTCAAGTGCAAGGAATTTCGAACCAAACCCTTTATTACAATTACTTGGGTATATGATCTTCATTCCTTGTGCAGTAGTTCCTCTTTGGTAGTCTTGTATTATCTCTCTCTAATCCTGTAACTTACTTGTTGACTACTGCTGTAGCCTGGTACTGAACTCACAAATCTTTGGGTCAAATCACAGGAATTAACCAACGTTTATATTCACTGGGACATGTGTCCTCAAGATATAGACTTTGGTTTTTTTTCCTTTGCCTTGACCCAAAGAGGTGTGAGTTGTGGTAAACAAGTAACTTACAGGTTTATATGGAGATAACTCAAGACTACCAAAAGAGGCATTACTACGCAAAGAATGAAGATTATATACCTAAGTGATTGTAATAAAGGATTCGGTTCGAAATTCCTAGCACCTGAAGAAGTCTGGTGGGTCCAACGGCTGAAACCTCGTACAAATGACAACAAAGATGAGGACAATATTCCGAATAATGTAAATACTACCTCATCTCAGAAATATAGACAAATATTAAACTAGACATTGTTCGAAACAATAACTGCTTTTCAGTAAAACTCATGACTAGATCATTCGGAAGTTTTTTTTAACATCATTACCTTTAAGATCCTTCCTCTCAAACTGAGAATCAAACGTTATAAAGATAAACATTAGACGCCACACCTCTTCAGAAAATTTTTTTAAAAAGTCGTGTAACAGCAAAAAGAAAATTGAAATAAAGAGTTAAAAAAGACATATAGAAAAGTAATCTTTATGATTTATCCAAATTATCCCCAGAGTTAAGGAACCAGAATAAGACTCAATAACTATAGTCCTTGGAAATGTGATGTTAATCTTGTGTAAAATTGCTATTTACCATTTGATCGAACTTTCTTGTCATTCCAAACACGTAACATTTATAATCAAAGTGTTCACCTTTCAATTTTGTGTTCTTATTACTAAACGAATAGCGTAAAACGACCAATCATAAATTTAAAAAGGAATATATTATTTCAAATGTACTTTATATATAACTGAAAAGTATTCGTTGTCGGTGATAGAGTGTTTCTAAATAGAGAGAGTGTGGACGTAGGGATAGACACAGTATGTCCATTGAAGATTGCTTGAGACCTAAAAATGACAGGATGTATTTTAAGATATATGCCAGCAGTGTGTATATCTAAAAACGGTTGATCTTGTGAGGAACGTTAATGACAAAGTGCATTGTAGTGCAGTAGATATCGACTCGGAACGACAAATCGGGGTACCGAGTTCGAATTCCAGTTGAATTCCTTGCATTCATTTACACACAAATAACCTTGGGAAATGTATTAATCCGTCTCTTCTCTCCAGTTATGAGTTAAATAATATGACAGACTGGGTTCGATAGCCTTGGTTGGCAACCAATCTACCGAAGAAAGCAATGTCAACCTACTGCAGGATAATATTCTGCCTAGTCACTCAAGCCTCTTTCGAGACATGATCGCCCAAAGTGTGCATCACGTATGGCACTTGACTAAATGACAAAATGAAAACATATGTAAACACATTGTAAAGAAATATACAAATTCAGTCGACTTAAACAAGAAAATTAAATTATCTATAATATAAAAAATTAGATTAAGCCAGTTTTGGAAATGTGGGATTTGTAAGTTTGAATTTCGGAAGTTATTCTATGATAAAATAACCTTCTTGGATTAGTAAGGAGAAGAAACAAAATCCAACATTTATTAGCGTTGGCTTTTAAATGTATCCTGGGCTTTTAAATATATTGTGGTCTTCAGATGAAGCGTAATCTTTTAAACATAGCGTGGGCTTTCAAATGTAGCGTGGGCTTTTATATGTAGCTTTGGATTTCAATTGTGGTGTGGGCTTTTAAATGTAGCGTAGGTTTTCAAATGAAACGTGGGCTTTTAAATGTAGCGTGGGTTTTCAAATGAAACGTGGGCTTTCAAATGTAGCGTGGGTTTTCAAATGAAACGTGGGCTTTCAAATGTAGCGTGGGTTTTCAAATGAAACGTGGGCTTTCAAATGTAGCGTGGGTTTTCAAATGAAACGTGGGCTTTCAAATGTAGCGTGGGTTTTCAAATGAAACGTGGGCTTTCAAATGTAGCGTGGGTTTTCAAATGAAACGTGGGCTTTCAAATGTAGCGTGGGTTTTCAAATGAAACGTGGGTTTTCAAATGTAGCGTGGGTTTTCAAATGAAACGTGGGTTTTCAAATGTAGCGTGGGTTTTCAAATGAAACGTGGGTTTTCAAATGTAGCGTGGGTTTTCAAATGAAACGTGGGTTTTCAAATGTAGCGTGGGTTTTCAAATGAAACGTGGGTTTTCAAATGTAGCGTGGGTTTTCAGATGAAACGTGGGCATTTAAATGTAGCGTGGGTTTTCAAATGAAACGTGGGTTTTCAAATGTAGCGTGGGTTTTCAAATGAAACGTGGGTTTTCAAATGTAGCGTGGGTTTTCAAATGAAACGTGGGTTTTCAAATGTAGCGTGGGTTTTCAAATGAAACGTGGGTTTTCAAATGTAGCGTGGGTTTTCAAATGAAACGTGGGGTTTCAAATGTAGCGTGGGCTTTTATATGTAGCTTTGGATTTCAATTGTGGTGTGGGCTTTTCAATGTAGCGTAGGTTTTCAAATGAAACGTGGGCTTTCAAATGTAGCGTGGGTTTTCAAATGAAACGTGGGCTTTCAAATGTAGCTTTGGTTTTCAAATGAAACGTGGGCTTTCAAATGTAGCGTGGATTTTCAAATGAAACGTGGGCTTTCAAATGTAGCGTGGATTTTCAAATGAAACGTGGGCTTTCAAATGTAGCGTGGGTTTTCAAATGTAACGTGGGTTTTCAAATGTAGCGTGGGTTTTCAAATGAAACGTGGGTTTTCAAATGTAGCGTGGGTTTTCAAATGAAACGTGGGTTTTGAAATGAAACATGGGCTTTCAAATGTAGCGTGGGTTTTCAAATGAAACGTGGGCTTTCAAATGTAGCGTGGGTTTTCAAATGAAACGTGGGCTTTCAAATGTAGCGTGGATTTTCAAATGAAACGTGGGTTTTCATATGTAGCGTGGGTTTTCAAATGAAACGTGGGTTTTCAAATGTAGCGTGGGTTTTCAAATGAAACGTGGGTTTTCAAATGTAGCGTGGGTTTTCAAATGAAGCGTGGGTTTTCAAATGAAACGTGGGCTTTCAAATGTAGCGTGGGTTTTCAGATGTTACTTGCAACTAAAAAAATGTAATGCCGAAACCCAAAGGCGCATTAGATTTGAAAAAATATGCACTCCAGAAGCTAAAAGTGTATTAAGAAACTGGAAAAATCCATTAAAATAGAACAAAGAGTACTTAACTGATATATAATATATTTCTACCATCCGATACGGAATTGAATTATGTACAATTCTGCCTCTAAAAGAGTATGCTGAGAATAAGATGGACGGAGTATTTAAGCAGCGAGGACGTTTTAAGGAAAATTAAAAACAAAGACGCCTATAATTAGTAGTTGACTGTTGTAGTTTCTAGGACGCATAATGAGAAAAGAAGGATTGAAAAATTAACACTCGCAAGACATTGAACGCAAAAGGGGCACGAAAAACAGCGGGTAACCTATATAATCAGCTTCTGTGACGGAATAGCACAACAGGGAATGGGAAGGTGATTAACGACAAATATTGCTAACAGTTACAAATGACAGGACATTTCTGGGATCTATGACTGTCCGCGTCTTATAGGTACACAGCACAAAGTGTTAAGCAATTGTGCAGTTTCCAGGTTTACGAGAAAAAATCAACACGTTTCGTGCCTTAATATCATGCGAAACGGGAGGTGTCATTTTTGCTCTATAATACGAAAACTATTTTGTTATTTCCTCTTGTTTTCTTTTTTTTTTTTCTTGTTTTTTTTGGGGGGGGGTTTATTGATTCGTCTTGTACGGTTTATCAACTTTTTTAGGTCATTTAAACCAGAAAATATATTTAAACTGAGAGAATTTTTCTTTTGGATATAACAATGTTATACGCGTGCAATTTCTACTAATTTATTGGAATAGGTTGATCCATACCTTTCGCAAGAGAATTTACGAGAAACTGACTGAATTCTAACTCAGCTCTCCGATTTTTAATTCCGAGTTTTTATCCTTTACACACATCCATAGCACATTTCTAGGCAGTCCAGGTACTGACTGGGCTCGACGTTGCTTAATTGTTAAGGTCCGACGCAGATCAGTGTTTTAACGTGATTTAGCTGCAAGTTTTGTGATTTATGAAGATATGTTGTATTAAGTTTATTGAATAGGTTTATTGAATAGGTAAGAGATGATATTGAAAATATATATGTTGTATAAAATAAATGCTTGTTTTACAATCATTACTCGACGGATATATTGATGTAATGGTGAAGATGTCGATCTGTTTTGTTTTGTTTTGTTTCGTTTTGTTTCGTTTCCTTTTAAAAATACGGTTAAATGATGATTCACTATAAAAGAACTGACTTAATTTTACCTTCTTGTTAAAACTCAAACATATATATATATATATATATATATATATATATATATATAAAGTAATCTGTGAGTCTGTGTGTTAATGTTCCATATGCAAGCCTACATTTTTTAAGCTACGCCATTTAAAATTTCTAGGGACATATATCTACAGGGAAGCCAGGTGAACCCATACTTTTTGAGTTTTAAGTTCAGCAATTTTCTCTTCCGGACTTTTTGGCCAATGGGGCCAATTCTTTAAAATTGCACCGTAAAACATCTAAGATCTAAGATGGTTACTGAATTACGTCACAGAAATCAAATCACACGTGTCAAACGCGACTAAAATATTTTTTATTAAAAAAAATGAGCCTTTATATTTAATTTTTATTCCGACGTTTTAAAAATTCATTTAGTCAACAAAAAATGTGAATATTTTTTCCCGTAATTTTGAAACAAAAAAAATATTTTTAAAAAAAGTGTTTTTTCAAACAAAACCAAAATATGTAAAAAAAAAAGTACCAATGGTTAATTTAATTATTTAAGTCTTTTTTTCAGATTTAGTATTTCATAATTCAGAAAATAAAATTAAAATGTAAATAAAGCTTTTTTTTTCGCTAAATATTTCTTGCAGGAAATCAACTGTCTGTAATTCGTGTCGCATTAATTTAATTTTTTCTCTGAACTTAAATGTCTACATTTTTAAATATTTTTCGAAAATTTCTGAACTGAGAGCGTAATAGTTTTTATATTTCTAATTTCAGTAAAACGAAATAAATAATATTTTACTTTTATGTTAAATCCATTTAGTCAAGAAAAAAAGGTAAATATTTTCACCAGTAATTTTGAAACAAAAACAAACGCAATGTTGTTTACAATGTCGCACAAGACATCAAATCACGTTTACGCAAAACAAAAGAAAATAGATTTTTTTAATGGAAATTTTTGAATAATTTTTAAACAACAATTTCTTAATTAATTATTATTTTATATAACCGAGTCCTACTACTAAAATGTTCTGAGTTACACGGGCAACGACGAGCTATGATGCTAATTCAAAATAAAATGAAATATATTCCTTAGGTTTACTAGACTTAAGACGCCACGAATATGATTCGATAAATGGATGCAAAAAATCTCCCGAAATGAACATGTGAATCATGAAGAAGTCTTGAGAAAAATTGTTATAAAAAAATAATGCTTATGTGCAAATTAAAAAAAGTGCAGTGTATATTGACTTCGAAGATCCGAGTTCGAATTCCAGTTGAATTCGTTGCATTCACTTACGCGCAAATAATCTAAAGAAGTGTATTAAGCCGTCTCTTCTCCCTCCGGATATGGGATAAATAGCAAGACAGATTGGAGTCTATAGCTTTTGTTTGCATCCAGTCTACCGCATAAAGTAATGGCAACCTAATGCGGGAAAATATTCTGCCCAGTCAGTCATGTTTCTTTTGAGACATGATCACCCAAGCGCATATCATGTATGGCACTTAACTGGCTAAATGAATGAAAAAATATATATTCGCACATATTTGCATAACCTGTATCTGACACTCTGTAGTCCCCTATCGCGATTGGCTCCCGTGCCTTATATATTGTAAACAAATGCAAAAAACAATTTCGACATTTGTAATACGTGAAGTATTTTTTGTCGAGAGAGACAGATATAGGTTCATAATATTCTTCGTTCAGCTTTATTTTGGATATCTACTGTTTACAGAAAATAGCACTTTCAACATATAACATGTCTCCAAATAGTGAGCTCTAAATGATTCTCTTGTGTTTGGGCCCAGTAGGAGCCAAATTGCTGCCGGGTAATACATCTATAATGCAGGCATACGAATCAATCATTGTGTAACGTCAGTTGCCTGATTCGGGTAATGCAATCGCTGAAGTGAGTCTTGTTTTGCGGAGTTTTAATTCTAGTCGACAGAGATCCAGACACGGCGACTAGTTGGATATCTGATCTCTAATAATTATGTGGTTTAGATCCTGCTTCAGAAAAATGATTAAACTCTTTGAAAAAAAATTTACGTACACAGCCATTACAGTAACAGAAAGATATTTCCATATAGTTACAAAATCCGTTCAGACATTGTAATTAGTAAGCACTCGGTCAAATTTATTTGAGGTAGAAAGGAAACAACAATTATTTTCTTTGTCTTTCATGGTTATAAAAAGTGCCACTCTAAAGATATATGCTATTTAAATAAACTTGTTATTATTATATTAAGATAATTGCGTTAGTCTACATCATCGGATAAATATTGGAAAATTTGACAGCGTTTTTCAAGAGACGGCGTCTAAGACATGATTCTCGTTATAGACGTGACTAAAATTTATGAAATAAGAGATTTTTCTGAAAAGTAACAGGACGGGTGTCACAAAAAATATGTATTTAAATTTAAACAATAAACTACATTTTGCCCATTGAAAGTAACCTCTCTCAAGTCTATTGCAGTTTTCCATCATTTCTGTCACTGCTGCAAGTATTCTTCGGGAAAGCCTCTTAGCTTTGTCATAACATTCCCCTTGATGGTCTCCATGCCTTCAAAATGGGTTCATTTGATGATACATTGAGCTTGAGAAAAAAAAATCAAACAGAGCAAAACTTGGTGAATAGGGAGGTTGTTTCAGTACATCGATGCTTTTCTCCACCAGGAACTGTTGCGTGCCCAGGGCGTTGTGATAAAGGGAAGTTTCGTGAAGCAGCCCACATCGCAACTTACGTCTCTTCGCGATCACGAAGATAAGCGAAGGTCTCGGGACCTTACAGTTGACTTTGCCATTAATCGTCTTGTCATGAGGCAAGAACTCGATGTGGACGATGTCTTTCACATCAAAGAATGGATAAATCTCTTTACTTTTCAGTGATATATATATATATATATATATATATATATATATATATATATGTGTGTGTGTGTGTGTGTGTGTGTGTGTGTGTGTGTGTGTGTGTGTGTGTGTGAAAAGTGTATGTATGTAATTATATATATATATGCAATTTGTTATATGTATTATATTATTTATATATTATATATGCACAGTACTCATTTGAAAGCGCCCAATATCAGTGACAGAGTTGTTATATTCATATAGATAAGTGTGAGTTTGTGACCCTGGGCTTCACGCTCTTGCGATCGAGCGTGAAACCCAGGGTCACAAACTCACACCTATCTCTATGAATATTCATGAAATACGAGTCGATATATCACCCTTCATAATACACACACACAACACACACACACACACACACACACACGTGTGTGTGTGTGTGTATTCTAAAAGGTGATATATCGACTCGTCTTTCACGAAAAGAAAATTTTAATAAGATAAAATGAGAGTTTTTAGGCAGGTCATAAGTCGTTGTTAATGACCAAATTTGGCTACAATTAATCAGAATGACACTACATGGGGCATTACAAAGTTTCCCCTATGTCCCATATGAGATAGAGCGAGAGAGAGAGAGAGAGAGAGAGAGAGAGAAACCAGAATACGATATATACACAGATATATAAGATAGATAGATAGATAGATAGATAGATAGATAGATAGATAGATAGATAGATAGATATGCTTGTTTCCGTCTAAAATATATTAAATTATCTAAAGAACCAATTTGGAATATATATCAGTATTAAAATAGATTTATAGAGAAAAATAAACCGGGGTAGAGGGATATGTTAACAGTGATAGGTAGAAAGAAAGAAACCGAGACATATTAAAAAAAAATAGTTGATTCGCGAAGCAATACTTAGACAGTATGGAGCATCATCGTGAGTATCGAAATCACCACTCAGTTGTAATGGTTGTGGCGCTACAATTTTGGTAACCTATTGCACTACGTCGAGATGCTAAACAAAGCCAAATAGAATAGAAAAAAAACATACAGAAATAGAGAAAGGTAGTCATAATAAATGGATTATTCTTGTGTACAAAATAAAAGTGTCGGCACGATTAAATTATTTCCTTTAATTACCCCCACCCCAATCACTACCTGTTCTTCTCTTCTTCTAGATGCCATGTCTTTTCAGGACGGAGGAAATCAAAACCTTCCACGTCTCCCTATCCCTAGTGGCTCTTTGCACGTTTTCTTCTGTTATCTCACCCAAACCCCCTTTGCCATCCACTTGCGCAGGCCCGTCAAGTATTTTACACGCTCCTTTCCCATATCTCTTTTTACCTCTATTTGACCTGTGTGCATCAAGTTCTCCAATCCCTCCTTCCTCATTATATGTCCCAGGACCTTTAGCTGTCTTTTCCTGGTGCCCAATAATAGTCTCCTTTTCGTTTCCAGGCTTTCCAAAACCTCATTATTGATCACCTACTCGTTCTATGAAATCCGCAGCATCCTTCTGTAGAACCACATGTCAAGCTTTTATTTAATCTTTAATGAGATTGTCCAGCATTCAGTGCAATGTTGAAGCACAGACATCACTCAGCAATTCAGTATTGTTTTTTGTTTCTAGTTAAATTTTCCTGTCTCTGAATAATCTACTCATCTTCTGAAATGCATCCTTGGCTATGCTAATTCCCCTTCGGATCTCTGTGTCATACTTTCCGTCTTCTTTTACCTTGCTTACTTAGTTCGGTAAAATTATTATTTTTCAAAGAACTCTACCTGGCAGGATTACTTAATTTCAGTTCAACATTTAACAACTGCATCCGGCAGCTAGACCTCTTATTGGGAAGTTGTGAGGAGCCTGCAACCATCTCTTATTTGCTGTTGTTCTTAGGTCCACCCTGACCCGGAGTGGTAACACCTGTTAGGGTCCCAGCTATGGACAAATAATTACCCCCACCACCAAACTTAGGGTCAAATCACTATGAAAGTATAAAAATACACATTTATAGAAAAATATTTGTTTTTTAGGAAAAATCTTACCAACAATATATTTTTGAAGAAAAATATATTACCATAACATATTTTTTAAGGAAAGAAATATTCTCAACAAGACATTTTTGAATTCAAATTTGGAAGACATCTTCAGTTTTCTGAAATAAAAAAAGTTTCATTAAAATCTGACTAAGTTGACCTTCCAACTATAACTGAACATTAACACCCTACCTTTTTGGCATTAAATGACCCACAGAGGTTGACATGCCGTTAAACAAAATTCAAATTCAAATTCAACATTCCACTAGTAGGACTCTTTCAGGCGGCACTTGCATTTTGTCCAGAAAATATATTTTTCAAAAAATTCACGAATAAGACTTTTATTAGAGTCTACAGATATTCTTTTGGCATTCTCCTTAAATCAGTGTATAATACTCACCTAGAATTCGCACAGGAACCAAATATATCAATAATATATCGGACCCTCCCACCTCAGCCATTTCCGACAAAATGCATCTAAAGTACGTGGTGTCTTTTCACTTTGGAAAAAATATCTTCCCCAGACATAGAAAGAAATTGTCTCCACTTCCCAATCTTCATATTTGGAAAACCTAAGACTAGCTGTTTCTCTGTTTGCAGAATATATCCTCGCTAGAGGCATAGCAGATAAATCTGGTCAGCTTGGAAGTGGAAACCTAAATGTGGCTTCTGGAAAAATACTGAAAAATCTTCATGTATGAAAGATACAATCTATTCGCTTCAACTTTTCACATTGCTTGTTGTATAGACATGAAATGAGTTACATTTTTTCTGCGGAGGACAAATGTAAATATGTGTATATAATCTTGTGTATGACGTAGCAATATATAACAAGCATTTTTTCATTCAGTACCTTTCAGCTATAGAGTTCTATCCGTGAAATAAGGTGTTATTATATCATGGATATAATAATGCCCATAAAGAAGGAGATTCAAATTGGGAAAATTAACCTTTCCTTCATAGCGCACCCATTTTCTATGTATCCGAACTGATATGATATTATTTACCACCATTGGTCTAAAAGATTTTATCTATCTTCTCAATTTTAAATAATTACTTTTTTGCAAAATTAATTTACTAGTTCATTTCAGCGCAAAGATAGTTTCTCTGTGTTGAAGTATTTTATCATATATTAAATAATTCAATAATAAGTAGAAATAATAAAATCAACTTATTATTTCATGAAATTCTCTTCAGAAATTTGGGACATTCTTTCTAATTTTTCTTACTGTCTAATGTTTTTTTTTAGAAATATAAGATTTTAAATTTTATGTACATTCTTTCTACAATTAATATGCATTAATTGATTAAATACCTAGCATCCTAGTTTAGTTAGAACTAATTAAATCAAAGAAGGTATGGAATTTGGCAATGTTTTGTTTAGAGGGCACCAAAGCCATTGACCTGTTTCTCAAAAAGTGTTAACCGAAGCCCTTGATTTCCGTAAGGGGTCACGAGGTTCCGCGAGAAACAGATACATAATCTAATGCATTTATGTACGTTATTTTACAACACGCGTACCGAATATTGTTGGAAAACCCCTGGTTATTAAAATGGCAGTTTTGACCCCACATATATTTTTAAATTTTTAACAAAAAGAAGACCCAAAACTGAAACTACAGGTCAGAGAAACTCAAATACAACAGGTAAAAAATTTAAATACCTGGGAAGCGTGCTGACAAAGGCTTGAAACTGTGATGTGATGTCGAGATCCACAGATGCATTGGCATGGCCAAAGACGCATTTCAAAAACTAACAAGAGTACTGAAAGACAGGAAAATCTCATTGAAAACTAAGAGTGCTGGATTGCTATATGACATCTGTCTTTCTGTATGTCAGTGAATGTTGGACGATTACATCAAGGATGAAGAAGAGGCTTGAGACAGCAGAAATGTAGTTTTACAGAAGAATGATGAGGAAACCATCGACTGAGCACGTGACTAAAAACGAGGTGTTGGAGAGGATAGAAACGAGGAGAAAATTCATACTTAATATAAGGAAGAGACAGATGAGGGTTCTGGGACATGTAATGAGGAAATGAGAGACTGAATAATTTTATAAGCACAGGACGAATAGGGGGTAGAGAGATAGAGGAAAGCAGCGCCAGACCTACTTGTTAGGCCTGAGCAAATGGATGGCAGAGCGGGGTTTGGGTGGTATAGCAAGTGGAAGAAGTTTTGAGACAGAGCCAGATGGAAGTCCATGATCGCTTACGTCCTGAAGGATCACGGCACATAAAGAAGAAGAATCATACGTAATGTATTTTGCGATTTCTTTATGGCGTCAGTTATAAACCGCCTTCATTAGTTATTTGACAGGAAGGTTTTGTTTGTTTCTTTTCATATCAATTTGTTATGTGTCATTTGATGTCGAAATTATATTTTTTGTAAATTTGGTACTCTTTTTCCTTTTTCCAATCATTTATTACTGGTAATTAGTTTATTTTTTATTCTGTTGTACAATGAAAGTTTTTTTCTGATATTTTTTCGAATTTATGTTTATATTTTAACGATTTGACCCCAGTTTGGTTCACTATTTGCTGATAACTGGCAGGTGATCCCTCATGTTCAACTTAGGTGAATAGCAAAATGACCTTACTGCCGGATGTAGTTTATCGTCATCACCCGGATAATAATTAATAAGGCCATTGAGCGACTAAATCTATTACAGAAGGAGTGTACATATATTATGCCTACCATATTGAACTACGATAAATATATAAAATAGATATAATTAATAGTATATAATCATTTTTAAGTAGGGGTTTCCTAAAACAAGAAAACCATTTCAAGGGTTTGAGCAGAGCAAAAATGTTAAAGATCTCTGGCCTATAGTTTAGGTTGAATAAACAATAATATAATAGTTAATCCTCTGGGGAAAATTGTTTAAAATATTGAACGGGCCGAAACCGAAGGAAATGAAGTAAATGGTTTAATTGTGCCGGTTCTTGAATTGGTTCACAAGAACATGCTATTCATTACTAATTTTTCTTTCTTTCTTTTTTCTTTTTCTTTTTTTCTTTCCTTCTTCTTTGTTTCATTCCTCTTTGTTTCTTTCATTCTTGCTTTCTTTCCTTCTTTTTTTATTTCATTCCTACTTTCTTTACATCTTTGTTTTCTGCTTTTGGATTTTCGTTTTTTTCCGTTTTTATTTCCTTCCTTCTTTCTTTCCTTCATTCTTTTCTGTAATCTTTCTTTATCTTTTCTTTAATTCTTTCTTCTATATCTTTCTTCTCTTTCTTCTTTTTTCTTTATTTCATTCCTTCTTTCCTGTTTCCTTTTTTAATTTTTTCTTTCCTTTTTTATTTTCTTCCTTTTCTTTCTTTCTTTCTTTCTTTCTTCGTTCTTTTCCTCTTTTTCATTCCTTTATTATGTCTTTTTATTTGTCTCGTATTCTTTTCCAGTCAATAATCCCTGTAACTAAATGGCTTTGTTGTCTTTCTTGGCGAAAATGATTAAAAAAAACAGATAATAATAACAATAATAATAATAATAATAACAATAATAATAATAATAACCCAGCTTAAGAGATATACAAAAAATTGTCTTATTAAGTACAGCCCACACACTAAGGAAAACGTTATCTATGTAATGCTGGGGATGATAGGGAAGATAGAAAAACATGAAATGGAGTCATAACAACACGCCACTACCTGCCTTAGGTCTCCCCGCAGACTTGGTTGGTAGTGAGACCAATGCAGAAATCGAAATATGATGAAAAATGACATAATAATAATAATCCTATTTTTGACCAGCGACTTTATTGAAAAAATGAATGATAGAGTGGACGAACAAATTATTACATTTTTTTTTCCGTTGATCGACCGTTACGCCCAAGTATGTTTGTTTTTTTTCAACCAGCGTCTCTCTATTTGAATTCTTCCTTTTCTCAATATGAAATTCTGTTTTAATATAAACAGGATTTTTTTTTTATGAGATTCTGTTTTATTTTAATTAATTTATCTATTTGCTCTTTAAATGAACCTAAATAAGATCATCCGTATTATATTTCCTTTAACTGTCGATATTTCACAATTTTTTTTTTTTTAACAAAATACTCCAGTATTGATGTGTTGTTTGTTGAGCCGTTGCTAGGCCAAAGTTTTTTTGTTTTTTTTTTTTTTTTTAACCAGCGTCTTTCTCCTTGAATTCCAATCGCGTATATGTCAGATGTTGCTTGGCAGCCCATTTAGGAGAAGGAAAACTCCGAACAACAACCCGCAACTCAAGGTGTTAATCGTGCCGAGGAGTGAATGGCTACTGCGTTATGAGGCCACAAACGATCCCCTACAGGCTTCGGGGCCCTGTTTGTAAAAGACCGTTACCCAACGTGCCGGGCAACTTTGGGTAGACTTTTGGACCCGTGCGTCACTCGTGGGAAAAACATGAAAAATAGAAATAGAAATAAAAAGTCCAGTATGGCTCTTCCAGTGGATAAACAGGGAGCCCGTCCTTCAGGAGGAAACCTACCTGAGATCGAAAAATCTGCCATAGGAACAAACTCCTACACAAAGAATGAATCTTCAGGTCCCCACAACCAGGATAATCCTAACGTTGGTCCTGTAAATTCACCAGCTAGATCTGCAACCGTATATTTAAAGAAAGAAAAAAGAAAATGGTCTCGTGAGGAGTACAAAGTCGTTATGACTGCATTTCATGAAGCGTTACTCAATCCTCAAAAAAACGTGACTCGCCAAACATATGACATTTGGCGTGAAAAAGTTGGTCAAGCAAATAGAAAGTATATTGACGAAAATAAATTAGCCAATGTACGTAGGTACATTATTCGTAATAACCGACTAACAGAGGCTGAAATCAATGAAATTAAAAGAATTGTAACAAGAAGAGACGAATCAACAAATTATGAAAAGAAACCGGAATCAGAAATAAAAAGTAATAACATCAAACAAGCCACAGGTCATAATGTAGAAACCGTGAAACACGCAAATCATTGCGAAGATAATGCTGTAAATAACAAAGTGCTGGAAAGGTGTGATCTGACTCAGTTAAAAGACAAAAATAAAACGAGTTCAGAATACATCGAAGATAATTATTTGACGGAAAATAAGAACAATATACAGGAAGCCAAGATAGAAATAAAAAACCATCTAAGTCAAATACAAAATATTACAATGGAGGAACGATAACAGCTCCCAAAATTACTACCAACAAAACATAACCTCCGTACTATTAAACTCTACAATGCAGCACTGAAATCAATACTGGATGAAGACCCTCATACAAATCTTAACGAAATAATATATGCATCAGCAACAGCAGCAACAAAACAAATTAAATATCAAAATAAAAACAAGGCAGGATAGATTATCGAAAGGCATTCGATAGTGTGCCACATTCCTGGATTTTAAAGACTTTAAATATATACAAGATATCGCACGTCATCATCAATTTCATCAAACAGTGCATGTCTATATGAAAAACAACCCTTTACCTTAACCATATAAATGGAACCTATAAGTCTGATGAAATAAACATCAAAAGAGGTATATTTCAAGGTGATTCTTTATCTCCCTTACTATTCTGCATATCATTAATAGCACTAACCAGTCAACTTAATAAGACAGAATGTGGTTATAAAATAGGCCAAAAGAAAATAAGCCATCTATTTTACATGGATGACTTAAAGTTATATGCTAAGAATGATAATGAGCTGGAAGGTCTTCTGCAAACTGTAAAATGCTTCAGCGAAGACATTGGAATGAAATTTAATTTGAATAAATGTGCTAAAGCTACAGTTTTACGTGGATCAATACAAGAAACATCCTCAATTAGCCTAGACCCTGCTGTAACAATAAAAGAATTGAAACCAGAAGAAGCTTATAAATACCTAGGTGTAAATGAGAGCGAAAACATTCAACATAAAAAAAATGAAAGAAATAGTGCGTAAAGAGTACTATAGAAGGCTACGAATGATATTAAAAACTGAATTAAATTCACAGAACAGAGTTATGGCCATTAATAGCCTTGCAATCCCAGTTGTCCAATATAGCTTTAACACCTTAAACTGGACTCTAAACGACATCAGGCGAATGGATGCTAAAACAAGAAAGCTTCTTTCTAAGCATAAGATGCATCATCCAAAGGCTGATGTAGACCGTCTATACATACCCCGTAAACAAGGTGGAAGGGGTCTTATTCAGCTGGAATTGTCATACAAGACAACAACTATTGGCTTACTAACATACATAGAAACAACAAAGGATTGGATGCTACAATTAGTAAGGCAACATGAAGAAAGAAAGAAAAAATATTCAATAATAAAAGAAGGTAGTAAATTCAAACAAGATTTACAGTTAGTAGATTCTGTAGAAAAGCAGAACGGAAGCCAAGAGCCGACTATTGCGGCAAAAAATATGAAAATGAAAGCCAAAGATAAAGCTCTTGAAAAGATGAAACAGCGCTGGCAAGACAAACCTCTGCATGGCCAATATCCAGTACGTGCCAATAAATCCAATGTTGACAAAGTTAATACTCATCAATGGTTACGTGCATCTGGATTAAAGTCTGAAACTGAAGGATTTATACTTGCAGCACAAGACCAAAGTCTTTTCACGAGAAACTTTCAGGCAAATATTATGCATAATAATATGGATCCAAAATGCAGGTTTTGTGATAAACACCAAGAAACAATAGACCACCTAATCTCAGGCTGTTCTGTGCTTGCCCCAAACGAATATAAAAATCGCCACGATAGAGTTGGGCAATATTTACATTGGACAATGTGCAAACATTATGGAAAAGCTGTAAACAAACACTGGTATGAACATCATCCAGCACCGGTTACAGAAATAGAAGATGTAACCATTCTATGGGATTACACCATCTACACAGACAGAAAAATTGAAGCAAACAGGCCAGACATTATTGTTAAAAACCAGAAGGAGAAAACTTGTCTATTAATTGATATGGCTTGTCCAGCGGATTGTAACATAGAAATCAAGGAATTGAAAAACTGTCAAAATATAAAGACCTGGAAATTGAAATAGAAAAAATGTGGAAATTGAAAACAAGAGTTGTGCCAGTGATAGTAGGTGCACTTGGAATGATAAAAAATGGAACAAAGCAACACATTGAAAGAATAGCTGGAAACCCCAGCTTAAGAGATATACAAAAAATTGTCTTATTAAGTACAGCACACACACTAAGGAAAACTTTATCTATGTAATGCTGGGGATGATAGGGAAGATAGAAAAACATGAAATGGAGCCATAACAACACGCCACTACCTGCCTTAGGTCTTCCCGCAGACTTTGTTGGTAGTGCGACCATAGCAGAAATATAAATATGATGAAAAATGACATAATAATACTAATAACAACAAAGGCTTGATTCTTGCAGCGCAAGACCAAAGTCTTTTCATTAGGAATTTTCAGGCAAATAATATACGTAATAATGTGAATCTAAAATGCAAGTTCTGTGATAAATACCAAGAAACAATAGACCATCTAATCTCAGGATGTCTTTTACTATTCCCAAATGAATATAAAAATCCTCACGATAGAGTGGGGCAATATTTACATTAGACAATGTGCAAACACTATGGAAAATATGTAAACAAACACTGAACGGTTACGGAAACAGAAGATGTCATCATTCTATGGGATTACATCATCTACACAGACAAAAAAAATCGAAGTAAATAGACCGGACATTATTGTTAAAAAACAGAAAGAAACACTTGTCTATTAATTGATATGGCTTGGCCAGCGAATTGTAACATAGCAACCAAGGAATTCGAAAAACTGTCAAAATATAAAGACCTGGAAATTGAAATAGAAAAAATGTGGAAATTGAAAACAAGAATCGTGCCAGTGATAGTAGGTGCACTTGAAATGATAAAAAATGGAACACAACAACACATTGAAAGACTCCCTGGAAATACCAGCTTAAGAGATATACAAAAAATTGTCATGTTAGGTACAGCCCTCACACTAAGGAGAACTTTGTCTATGTAACACTAGGAATGTTAGGCAGATATGAAAAAACATGAAATGGAGTCATAACAACACACCACTACCTGCCTTAGGTTTTCTCGCAGACTGGGTAGGTAGTGCGACCATAGCAGAAGTAAAATTATGATGAAACTTGACAACATAATAATAACCAATATGATAAATATAATAATGAATAAAATGTGGAACTAGAAAACAAGAATAGTACCAGTGATAGTAGGTGCACTTGGAATGATAAAAAAGATGGAACAAAACAACCCACTGAAAAATATCCCTGGAAAACCCAGCTTAAGAGGTATAAACAAATTGTCTTGTTAAGTACAGCCTACACACTGAGGAGAACTTTGTCTAAGTAACGTTAGTGTTGTTATAAGAGATACAAAAAAAATTAAATTTAGCCTTAAGAACACACCACGACTTGCCTTAGGTCTTTCCACAAAAACCATAGTGCGACCATGGCAGAAATAGAATTATGATGAATGATATGAAAATGACATACTACTACTACTAATAATAATAATGTTAATTAAATTGCTAATAATATAATAGAATTGGATGAGGTAGAAGCGATCTTTCTAAGTACAATTGTAAGTTTTAGAAATAAAATTAGTTTAATTAGGATCTCTAATTAAACTAATGGATGTGCGTTGTGGTACAGTGGATATCGGCTCGGAACGAGAAACCGGGGAGCCGAGTTCGAATTCCAGCTGAATCCATTGTATTCACTTACGCGCAAATACCCTTGGGAAAGGTATTAATCCGGCTCTTCCTTCCAGTTATGGGTTAAATAACAGAACAGATTGGGTTCTATAGCCTTGGTCGGCAACCAGTCTACCGCAGAAACAATAGCAACCTACTGCGGGGTAGTCTTCTGCCCAGTCAGTCATGTCTCTTTCACGTATGGCACTTAACTGACTGAATTATATTAATGTACGTTATTTTACAACACCTGTACCGAATATGTTGGAAAATTCTTGGTTGTTATAATAAAAGTTTATAACTCACATATTTATAAATTATAATAATCATACGCAATGTATTTAGCGATTTCAATTATGGCGTCAATTTGCGACTACTTTAGTCAACGACGGTAAGCGTGATTTAATTTTAGTATATTAATAAACCCTGAAAAAAACAGCAGGTGTAGGAAGAATCTTTTAAGCTTATATCTCAAGTTGGAAGATTTTACTCGCCTTGAAAGGCATTCTTATCCTCAACAGAACCGTTTGAAATTTGAACAGTATAAGGAAAAGGAATCTTTACTATTTGTGGCAATTGTACTGTAGTTAGTGTGCCAGGTCATTAATATTAAATATGATCTTTATGTGCCATACTAAGATGTTTATGTCTTTACGTATGTATAAAAATAAAACAGAATCGCTATCGGTGTTGATATACGGAAAAGCAATCGATGAGAAAAAGAAATGAGTAATTTGAGAGTGACACAAAGAGGAATAGAGAGATGATAAAAATACCATAAAAAAACACACACACAAGAAAACGAAAAACGAAAAACGAAAAACGAAAAAGCGTCAGCCGTAATCCATAATGAATTTTACTGAAGACAAAGTCAATTTTATTGCCAAATCTCAAAAGTAAAAGACACGGAGCAGCCTTTTAATTGAGAATTGACAGAACCATTACCCATTCATTGTCGACCATGCGCTGCACTCACAAAAAAGAATCTGTTATTCAAAGATAATCAATGATGTCGAATATTTATAGTTGGCCACTGAATCGCATTCGGTAAGTTCCCGAAATGGTCACACCTTTCTCATTTAAAACGATTTAAATTCGCCTATTGAATATGGGAATGCACACTTACCAATATCATTTCAGATGTTGCTTCGTGATCCGTATCGATTTCCCCTCCCTTATTACAGTGGAAATGTTACAAAAATAATTAGCACTGTGTGGGGGTGTATATTGCACTTAGAGATTATTATTCCTGTTTTGCTTTTAACCCAAAAACACGAACTATGGGCATATAGTACCTAGCGCGTATGACACCATTTTAATTTAACTAAATATTCAGTACCTGATTTTCTTACCTAAATAATATGTTTTATTCAGTTTTTGTATCAAACTACAAATTTTAAAGTGCCTGCTGTAAAATATTTTAAATAAAGATTTATATTTAGTTTTTTTTTTATATTTTCAAAATTGGGTATGATATGTCCATGCTTTGTGGTGGTGTAACTTTAAATGATGGTTAGTGTTCCAGGGTTAATGAAAGAAATTATTGTGACGACCTTCCCGTAGTTACTGTGAAAGGCAGAGAAATCAGTTTGCCCAACTACGTACAATTGTTCCTGTTTCTTTATAGCGGTGGTATGTATTTTTCAAAATAAACTTGAATACAGTACTTTACATCCATATCCTTCTATAAGAAATGATTAATCGCAGATATTTCTGGTAATTCGCCTCAAAATAAAAAAAAATAATTTATATTTAATAAAAAAATTCACATTCAATTCTCCCTGAGTGAGGCACTTCTCTTGCACTCATGTTGGGTATACCGTTGCGATCGCCGCAAATCTGGATGACTGGAGTGCGCTCTTTCTAAATCTGGATTCTTCGTTTTTGCTCAACCCGATAAACAAGCCCCCACAAAAAAAAACAGATGCTAAAAAAGCAGTGTTCAAATGAGAAAATTGTCTTCAAGAAAACGAAAAGAGAAATTTATACTCAGAATCAAAAAGAGAAAGTTGAAATTACTTGTACATGAGAATGAAATGAAAGGCTTAGAGAATTTGACACTCATAGAACTTATCGAAAGCAAAGGGGACACGGGTCGGCAGCATGTCATCTACCTAGCTTCTTTGGATGGATGGCTGAACTGGACAAAATGAAAAACATTGCTAAGAGGTAAAAATTAGAGGAGGTAGCGTAGAGCTATGATTGCCCACGTCCTAAATGGACTCAGTACATAGAAGAGGGTGATATATCCAGGGAATTTCTCTGAATTATAGATTTGCATGCAAGTATCTGCCGAAGATGAATGTGTGATTTATCGTCAGAAAAAGTAACAATAATCCGAGCGTTAAGGCTGGAAGAGTTTCCAACACGAGAAGTGCTATAGAAGAAAAACTTAGCATAAAACCTACGGTTAAATCTAGCCATTTCGACTGTAAAATGAACTCTAGCCGTCGAACTAGTACTGCGCTTAAATTTATGAAGTACCATATGGGAAAGTTTTTCAGAACAATTACTATGAAAGTATTTATAGAAGAACCCATAGCGAAATTATATTACGGCAGTGGGAAACTGTCTAAAGACGAGCTATCAGGTCAGAACCAATGACATTGTATATTCTTTAGATTTTATCAAGGATCTCGAAATATATATCAGGAGCAGCTGATCGTATTTAGCTAAAATATTTAAAGCATCGATGAACTGCAAACTTATAAATATGAAAGATAGATTATGGCGAGAAAAAAAGAATTGTCGCAAAAAAAAAAATTAAGGGTAGCAGCTGATTCTTTATACCTAACTAGCCAAAGAATAATTTGCAATATTATTGTATCGTGGTTTAAGTCTCACTTTTACACCGAATTATTATAGCTTGCCTGTTTCTTTTCAATAAATACTTTCATGTTAATTATTCGGATAAACTGTTCGAACTGGTGATGAGACTATATGAATTTAAGCTCAGCGCCTGATTTGAGATGATGTGCTTTGTGATGCAGTGATTTTTTAAAATCATTTTACCCCTAGCAAGGTAGAACTGACACTGGTGCACAGAGGGTTACGGAAGAGGTGAGTTATAAGGAACAAGTTACAGGGGAGTTAGAGAATGAGTAAGAACAGGATGGGAATACAGGTGTGAAGAGGGCTGCACGAGAGTGAAGATTAAAGGAAGAAGATGATGATACAAGGGTTGCCATGAAAAGGATGTGAGTCAAGAAGATAAGAGATGACAATTGACTTTGCATTTAAATTCTTGGAGATTGTAGTTTTCAAGGAAGCAATTATACGGATGGGAATTCCAAGGGCGGGAAGTGCTAGCAAAGAAGCTTTTAGAGTAGAAGTTATGGTTATATTTGATTGGTCTCACTGTAAAAGGTGGGACATGGTTGCTAGTCTAGTAGCTCGAGTAAATTCGTGCAGAATGGGCTCCGGGGAGCTAAGCTCGTCAGATCAGAAGCCGTGAAAGTATTTGTAGAAGAGACAGAGGTTAAGCCACATTAGTTCGTGAGAAAGTAACTGAAGTTGAGCTATGTAGTTGAAATCAATTACATCAGAGATTCTTCTTTGGAATTTTTAAAGAAGCCCGAGGTGAATAGCAGGGACACCTGACCAGATGTGACAGCATTATTCAATGCACAAGCGGATGGCAGACGTATATATGTGTAAGGTAGATTTAGACGAGGAATGCTTCCTAGCTCTACAAAAGGAACCAAACTTCCGAGCATCAGATTTAGCTATGGATTCAATGTGGTCATTCTACTTGAGGTCGGCTGATAGACATAGGAGGCGCAGTGTTGTGCTTTCAGGGAGACTAGCTTGATCCATTCTGATGGGGGGTGGGTAGAAGCTGTTATCTACGGTGGTTAAATGATAGCAGGTCTGTTTTGGAAGCATTAAAATTTACGTACCATTTCTTACCCAGTCCACAACAGACTAGATGTCCTTTTCAAGATCAGCAGCGAAATTAGCTTTGTCAGCATTGCCAGATTTTTTAAAGAAGTAAATTGTTGTGTAATCAGCATAAATGCCTTTTTGGTATCTGATTACATCAGGGAGATCGTTGATGGACACTGCGTTTGTATGATAGTATCTGGAAGCATGTCCATTCAATACTACTTTCATTACGCGATTTGAAAGGATAGACTGGATGAAATCAAACACTCATCCAGTTATACCATAGCAATGTGGCTTGCGTAGAAGGTCAGCATGCCAGACTCTGTACAAAGCTTTGGATATATCTAGTGCAATAACTCGAGCTTCGCCGTTCTTATCGAGAGCCAGGTATATATACTCTGTGGTGGTCGTTAACATATCAGTAGTACACCTGGTTAAGCAGAAACCATAATGTTTATCGAAGAAGAGGCCATGGGCTGTGAGATGTTGAACCACTTCAGAATTAATAATAGCCTAGAGCACTTTGCTAATAATCGGTAGAAGGCTGATAGGGCAACTCTGAGAACGATCTGTGGGTTCTCCAGCGTTATTAAATACAGGAACCACAGAGGAGTTTCAGCAGGCAGGGAAGCGAGAAGCAGAGGCAGTAATTGTTGAGTTTGGAGAAGAGAGAGGAGAGTTCAGGGGCACATTTCTTCAGGACAATGTTTGAGATTCTGTCGCCTCCACTTGCCTTATGGAGGTCAAGCTTTGTAATTATGTCAGAGACTAACGAGGAAGTTATGTGAACGTCACTAAGTTGAACCTCGAATATCGGCTCGGAACGAGAAATCAGAGAGCCGAGTACCAATTCCAGTTGAATTCTTTCCATTTACCTACGCGTAAATACTTTTGAGTATGGTAGTAATCTGTTTCTTCCTTCCATCTATGGGTTAAATAACATGATTGATTGGGTTCTGTAGCTTTGGTTGGTAACCAGTCTACCGCAGGAAATAATGGCAACTGACTGCGAGAAAATATTCTGCCCAGTCAGTCATGTCTCTTTCGAGATATGATTTACAAAGCGTGTATCCCCACTGGAACTTAACTGACTGCATGATTTGAAGCAAGGTCTCATCATTCTACAGCGAAATATTTAGATATAATCGTAAGTTTTATGCTGTTTCTTCTCTCGTATCTCTCGCTTGTTGAAGAATCTTCTGCCATCGTGCTTCCTAGTTAAATTTGATCTTCAAAAAATCTAATTACGATGCCAAATCGCTATATTCCTGTTCTTTTATTAATGTTTATAATGTTTTATTTAATGCGTTATTGATCTTTATAATGCTTTAATTAATGTTTTAATGTTTTAGTGATGTTTATAATGCTTTAATTAATGTTTTATTAATGTTTATGATGTTTTTTAATGTTCTTTATTTCTATAATGTTAATTAATGTTTTCTTGATGTTTATTATATTTTAATAATGCTTTATTGATGTTTATAATGTTTAAATAGTGTTTTATTGATGTTTTATTGATGTTTATAATGTTTTAATTAATGCTTTATTGATCTTCATAATGTTTTAATAATGTTTTATTGATGTTTATAATGTTTTAATTAATGTTTTATTAATGTCTATAACGTTTTTATAATATTTTATTGATGTTTATAATGTTTTAATTATTGTTTTATTGATGTTTATAATGTTTTATTGATGTTTATAATGTTTTAATTAATGTTTTATTTATTTGGGTAATGTTTTAATAATGTTTTTCTTTATTCTTTTTTCGAATATTTTCCCACATTCAGTGACGATTTGCGCCTTAGTAGATTTATTAATTTTCTTGGTGAGAAATGTTGAGAAATATACGTCAGTAGACTCATTTTATCAACCAACCGGAAATCACATAAAAAACGATGCAAATAGAGCTAAAGCAAACCACTAATATGAGAAATATAACATTAAGGATATAAAAAAAACTTTCCATTATATATATTTTTTAATCGTTTCACCACAAGCAAGGCATTCCTCTGCCACTATTGCGCTTGGGGCTACATAGGGGAAGGTAAATAGGAAGAGTGGTTAGATATAGGAAATGTCAGAAGGGGGTGATAGGTAGTTGGGAGGATGGGAAGAGTGTTTGAAAGAATGGAAGCGAGTTAGTGTGTTAGGAGGTGTCTATTGACCTTACATGTAAACTCCTAGAGATTGTAGCCGTCGGGGAAGCAGTCATGTGGAAGGGAATTCCACAGTCGGGAAGTACGAGAAAAGAAACTGTTGGAGTAGAAGTTGCGGTTGCATTTTAT
Source organism: Ascarosepion bandense (assembly GCA_037127315.1). Lineage (NCBI taxonomy): Eukaryota > Metazoa > Mollusca > Cephalopoda > Sepiida > Sepiidae > Ascarosepion > Ascarosepion bandense. Next base: position 3,731,774 of record JBBBDQ010000511.1, read on the forward strand.
CGGTTTCACTGTAAAAGGGTGGGATCTAGTTGCTAATCTAGTATCTCGTGCAAATTCGAACCTAGGGAGCACCAGTGATCTAAGTTCATCGAAGCAGAAGCCATGAAAGTATTTAGAGAAGAGACACAGGGAAGCCACGTCGCGCCGGTGAGTGAGAGACTGCAGGCGGTCTGCTAAGTCAGTATCGATCACATTACAGACCCTCCGCTGTACCTTGTCGAAGGAGAATACCAGGGGCACCCGACCAGATATGGCAACAGTATTCAATACCAGGTGCTGTAAGCGTTTAGTGACGGATGTGCGTTGTGGTGCAGTGGATATCGGCTCGGAAAGAAAAATCGGTGAGCCGAATTCGAATTCGAGTTGAATAACCTGCATTCGCTTAAGCACTGGTACCCTTGGGAAAGATATTAATACGTCCATTCCCTCCAGTTATGGGTTAAATAACAAGGGTATGACTTGGGGACCCTTCCCTTACAAACAAATCTCAATGAATCTTGATACTCGAAAACAAAAAAGTATTACTAGACGCAAAGCTTATATAAAAACAACAATAAATTGTTGAAAGAAAAAGGTATTACCAGCAATAAATAAATAAAATTTAGTTGGTAATAAATGACCAGCCATGGTTGATATGCCATAAAAACAAAAACAACCAACCAACCAACTTATAACTTGGATTACTGTACATATGAAAAGCACGGTGGAGTAATGGAAACCAGCTCAGAGGGCCGTGTTCGAATTTCAATTGAGTTCATTACATTTACTTAAGTGGTAATACTCATAGAAATAAGAGAAACTGAGACAGACTGGGTGGCAACTGATCTTGGAAAAGCAAAATCGCTGAATTCAAAATTATCTAGTCCGAAAGAAAAAGACAATAGGTTTGGCCTTAGGTTAATACCCCTGCCTGTAAAAAGCATCGATGACAACGAACTGACCCCGAACGAGGGATCGATAATGGCCTATGCTTGTGCGAGATTGATTTACCATGATAAAGAGACAGACATACTCGAGTACAGTATGAGTTTTATAATAAGGTTTTTACTATAAGCAAATCATTTTTGTGAAAAAGTTAAAAATCATGTTTTCATTAACCGGTTTGTCTATACAGAGGTATATTTTCTGGAGGATTTAAAATTCATGAAATTTATGTGATCCAAACTTATCGTGTAAGCCGACACTCTCATGATTTCTTTAGCAAAGCTTAACAGTTGGCCTAGAGTTTAGGAGACACTGTAGTCAGGTATGAACTTATCAGAAATTTACTGCAAAATATTTTTCTCGCCATTTTCGTGTAGCTTTGTGGGAAAAAGAATAAATGATATGAAATATATCCAGTATGTTGTCCTATACTGCAATATCTGACTACAATGAGCCGGCTAGTGTTTCTCAGAAGGTGGGATTGCCTTATACACGAGATGTATAAAAAAAACCAGGCTTTCCGCAAAATAATTCAGGGGTCGCACTATACCTGAAATAGGCTTATACATGAGAATATACGGTAAATATAGAATTTTCATCTATGCCATAATAACAAAAGATAAGAGATATTTTTGAATCTTAATTTATTATATAAGTTTTTCTTTTCAGACTATATGGAAGAAGACTGTTGAAAAGTTATCGACCCGTCAGACAACCTTTGAACAGAATTATGATGTTTAATCATTGGATACTGATTTTGAGAAGTATGTCGGATCAGGTCGGGTCAAGAGATTTTTAGCACCCCCTCATGATGTGTATACATATGTATGAGCATATCTTTGATTTACCTTAAAACATTATCGTTTCTGGGAAGTACGCTATCTAAAATTTTGCATCAGATATTTTACAGTAAGTGTTTTTTTTTCTCACCATTTGGGGTAACTTTATACAAAAAAAATAAAAACCGTTTATTTGATGTATGTCCGGGATGATGCCCAGTACTGTAATATTTTACTACAATGAGCCTACTTGTATTGCTCAGAAGGTGGGGTCACATAATAGACGAGATTTATGAAAAAAAAATTTTTTCATGAGAGAAATTCAAGCATCGCTTTCTATACATGAAGTAGGCTAATACATGACTATATACGATATATGATGTTATGTTAATACGAAATAAATTATCAATGTTTTAAGAAATCCCACAAAATATAGACTCAGTTACTAGTAAAAATTAACACAATTCAAAGTTAAATAAACTTTATATATTAAATCATAAAATCGCATCCAAAATATTTAGATTGCAACATTAAATAACCCAGAAAGTTGTAAATATTCCACTAAAGAAAATTACGTGGGGCTTCTAGACGCCAACTATCAGAATGGGAATGTCCGTTCCACTAATTGACGGCAAGTTACAGCCTCATTAAGAGACTTGACTCTAGCATGGTATGAATCAGGACACACAAGCCTAAGCGAGGGCTGTCTTCAGGTAATAGGAATTTCGCTTCCTTCTGAAGATAACGAGGAACACTTGGGTTCTAGTCCTTCAAGTGGCACCGGACAGATTTCACAAAAACGTGACTACCAAACTAGTGATAGTTTATGAAGCGAGAAATCCAGTCTTACATACAGAAAACACAAGATTAAATCCATTTCTACCGAGAAAGGGGAAGAACCTCATGCTTTTAGCAATCCAATAGGACCTCCTCGTAGACAACAAAGAATGCCTTATTAATTTAAGAACTTCTTCCCTCTGTAAGACAAACGAAAATGTGATGACTCATTTTCCCATTAATGGATCTGTTCTCAACACATATATTCAGGGGAACTCTGCTGATATTCAAAGATCATTACCGCTTACTGTTAAGCTAATATGTTTTGTCTCACACGATTCTACTACAATAATTATAATATTTTTGAAATTTTCAGAAATTAAATAAGTTGAGTATACTTTGTAGTACTCAGTGAAATAAATTTACGAATATTATACATAAAATGAACCCTAATTAATTATTGCATATTTTATATTTAAAAATCATTATCTATAGAAATATGAAAACAGAATTGAGAATAATTATATTTTTCTACAAGCATCACTTATTTTATAACTCCGCCTATGTCTAACCGTAGCTGCGTCGCAGCTACGCTACCACTTTACATAAGCTACGATTAGACATAGGCGGAGTTATAAAATAAGTGATGCTTGTAGAAAAATATAATATATATATATATATATATATATATATAATATAATATAATATATAAAAATATAATATATATATAATATAATATAATATATA